>CAXIUB010000347.1:0-49349 GCA_964034835.1 Muscina levida | reverse complement strand
GAAAGTGTAAACCCATTTGTTAATTTGAATGGCTAAAAAAAACTTAGGCAATCAGAGCGAAGTAACCAAATGTAATGTGAATAATCATTTACGAAGACCAAAAGATTTTTAAAATTTGGCAACATATTTAATTTAACATTTAATTACACTTGGAAATGTTCTTTAAAATATTACACCTATATTACTCCGAATTCAAATTTCATGTTACATTTCCTATTATGAAATAAGAAAACTATATGTTAAATAAGAAAAATGTTATTACTTCTATTACATCACATAGTTGAACAGTATTGAGTTATTTGGTAAAACAAAATATGAAAATAATTACATTGCCCTATATTCGAATATATGCATATATGTATGTATACGTACAAAAGATTACGTAAACTTAACCCAGATATCAGAACGAGAGCGACATAGAAAAAAACAAGCAAACAACTGAAAAGATCTGGTATAATGTATGTTTATAATTATTCTTTCATAGTATTTATCATAGCAAACAAACATTATGGTGCACCAACTTTATATTATAGTAAATACCGTGTAAGAAAATCATATTCATACACAATGTGAAAGGTTGCCAATATGTATACTGAGTGCAGAAAAGTAATGAGCAAACAAAAATAAAGTTGTTTTCAGATTTATAGAACTAATCGTAACATTAACATAGTAACTTAATCATTGGCATCTTAACATAAGGAACAGGCATAACACTGTCTGTTATAAGTCAAATACAGGAAACATGCTATCGAATATCAAAATGGATAACAATTATGCGCTGAACTTTAAAAATCGTTACAAAAGTACCTAATAACCGCTAAATTTCCCTAAAAATTTTAAGATAATATAGGAATTATCGTTGACATTAAACAGTGTTTGAAATCCAATGTGGAGGAGACAGTCAAAAAGGCATCTTTTGCTCTTTACTAATGTAAAAGACTACAAGCAAGCGCTAGGGAATGTCTGCAAAGGTTACTATGTGGATTTATACAGCAATAGTTAGACCAATAATTATCTATGATATCATAGTTTGGTGGATATCGCTTCATAAGAAACAATTTCTGAATTCCTTGACAAAAATTCGAAGATCAACCTAGAGACGCGTGACATTTTGGATGAAGCGACTAAGTCGGTGCCTCTTTGATTAGAATCAGAGAATCGGATTATTGTGGACATACTAAGCTACTACACTGGATAAACTGAGTTTCCGTAAAAATGGTTTACTGTATCCTATACCTACACTGAAGAGCGAAAAATTATACGCTCCACTGTATTTCGATACAGATGTACTAAAGTGGTCATAATCCAAAAACTTAATGTGAGGAATGAAAGAGAATCAAAAACAACACTTTTACATCCAACCACAACAAAATTGTATTTAGTTAAGTTTAAGGTTATTGCATTTCTTTATATTATGTTGTGATCATGAAATTAAACGCAGTGCTTTTTAATTACGAAATGCAACTTTTTTATTAAAAAAAAATTTAAAATTAAAATCACTTTTTTATAATGTGTATGATTTCTCTTATTTTCAAAAAGTTCAAAAATGTCTCGGTCGTACTATATACCAAGGGTTTAAGGGTTAGACTTTCTAAGGAGTCCCAGCCGATATTACTGCCCATTTTAGCCCTGCAACGTTATTTTATTGCCTGTTATTGGAGTACATTTTATGAACAAGTATGCCCCAAACATTTTCAATAGGGTTCATGTCAAGGAAACACGCTCGCCCCTCGAAGACTTCAACGTTTTCTGATTGAACCCAACTTTTAATTAACTCATGGTTAAGCTTCAAGAAGGGCAATAAATTCATTTTCAGACTGTCTCTGGAGTTTATATTCTTTAAAGCTCGTGATACAGCTGAAAAGGGCCAGCTCCAAAGTTAATTTTTCAGAAAATCCAACCCAAATCAAATGACCCCAAACTCAACGGAGGGATCTGCGCATTGACCCACGCTTCTTCTCTAAGTGAAACTTTGTGTTGATATATTGGCTAAACCAGCTGCCGCTGCATCTCTGGTGAGCATTCTGGTCATACTAAACTAATGCACTACCGTAAAAAAGACTACTGTATCCTGTACCTAT
Source organism: Muscina levida (assembly GCA_964034835.1). Lineage (NCBI taxonomy): Eukaryota > Metazoa > Arthropoda > Insecta > Diptera > Muscidae > Muscina > Muscina levida. The sequence goes on along the minus strand of CAXIUB010000347.1, from coordinate 47,268 downwards.
TACCAGTAACTTTGTTCCAAATAGAAATACTTGCAAAAAGTCACTTGTGGGGGATAAATACCTGTAGTACTTATTTGATTTTTCAAGGATAGATAAATGTTGGACGAAACGTTCATCCTTTTATCAGACCTAACTAAATAAAAAGATCTCCTACAAGCCGCCAGACCACTGAAGCGTGTTTTTAATATTCTGTGAGAGTTTTACATCTTGTATCACCTTGTAGTTTCGACCACATGGCAGTCTCCGACCCACTTGAACATACTATATTGCCGCTGTTAAGAACCGCATTCTTGCCCTCGCTTTGGAGTAGTAATAGGTATATTAAGACATATGCATCACCAAGAGAACTATTGCCTTGACTGGAGATACAAAAGGAATCAGAAATTTGTATCCCGTCTCAACAATAGCTCTCTACTCAATTATCGAGAGAGTTCTTATTAACCATTACAACGGTAAAAATACAAATTATTTGATTGCTGATGTCAGCTATATTTAGTAGCAATCAGTGATTATTCTCTCTCTTATATTTCCCCTTACTTTAAGCGTGGGAATGTCATAGGCCGTTTAATCGGTGCGCTCTCGCTTACAAAGTAAGCGACAGTGTCAGTAAGTGCCATTTCACTTGCAAAAAAGTGCTTGCTTAAAAGAGTTTTAAGCAAGCTTGATAACACGCCTGATTACGAAGTAAGTGACGATGTCAGTTAGTGCTATTTCGATAGGAGTTTTAATGAGGGGACGATATTTTTTACATTATACACGCGTGATATTCTAAGTACTTAGTTCGTTCGTTTACAATGTCATACTGATGTCATTGATTACGAAAAAGGTACTTCGTTTCATTTACCGCTGAGCTGTTTACGTCCTACAGCTAGGGACAAAGTTCCCTATCCAGCTGGCTTCATCCTTGCGTATTTCAATCATGTTTAGATCAATTAACTTGAGCAACGTCATTGGACTCTATTCCTCCCAACATTACTTCTATCAATAACATTTGCAGTAAATTACTGCTTGCTCCGTCATTGGACACTACTCCTTCGTACATCTATCAAGCTCATTACAGTACCAGGTCTGAGACCTCGTCTTGGCTATATGATAATGATGTTGTTATTGTAACAGCTAGAGAAAGTAACTGGGGTGATAATTCTTTATACCGATTTTAAATTTTTTGGCACTCGATCGAGCATGTAATCCGATCATCATACGATCACTTTTGGCAACTTTGTTTCGAACCTTTGTAGATAACATGGTTTGTGTCAAGGGTTTGTTAGGCGTTATTGTAAGTCTTAATTGCCAAATTTCTCCAAAAATGGCGCCATGTGGTTTTTGTTAATTTATTTTGCAATGTGGATATATTATATCCTTTTCCCTTAAATCTTGCGCAATTATAATTTTTGTAGCGGAAGCCTCTAGGATGAGTTTTGTTTGCTGGAGAACTTGAAAGTATTTGAAAAGTAATTTTTCATCGAAGTTGCTGTGACCAGTACCTAGGCCGGGAATCGAACCCGCTGCGGATTTATTATCTACGTCGCGTCCACTGAGCTATCGAAGGCCACAGCTACTTATTATAATTACCTTTGCTATTAATCCCTGGAAGCCATATAAGCAACTCCCTGACGGTGAAGCAATGCCATTCAACAATGAGGATGATGGGTGGGTATTTCGATGTCAAGTTCATCTTGGAACATGAACATGGCGATATTTCGGGCAAATGCTATGCAGATGAGCTAGCTAGACAAGGCACTACGTCGCAGATTCTTACGGCGATAAAAGTGTTGGTATGTCTGATGTCTGCACATCAGGCAATGGATCGATAATGTATTCAATGGCAAAGGTAGATTAATTTCAAGTTGTAAACAAACTAGGGTTCTATGGCCGCAGATAAACAATAAAAGGACTAATTTACTTCTTAACATGCCGAGTGGTATTACAACCGCAGTTATAGGAAGACTAACTGGACGTTGTGTTTTCGGAAATGCACAGTGTGCATTGCACACCCTAAATAAGAACATATAAACTATACACTCTGTAGATGCTGCATGAAGGAGCGTAAAAAAACAACGAAACTCGTCCTCTTGAATTGCTCAGTATTAGCTGGACTAAGATCTTGGGTAATCAGAAAGCATATAGTAAGCACTGAAGTCCTGCAGGAAACATCTGTAGGACAGTTCAGCAAATTTATAGAAACAGTGAATTGGCTAGATATCTAATCAGTATTTGCTGTAGGGAAAATTGCAGTTCTCACAATGGGCTTCATTAGCGTCAGTGTGGTAGACAGTATGCTGTCTTGTCTTTTTAACCTAACCTAACCTAGCCTATGGCAATATCATAACCATAAAATATTGTAGACGCACTTTCACCAACCTGTTCTTGCAATAAAATGGAACATCTTCTTTTGAAACAGAAAAAAAATTAATTCTCAAAATTCCACAAAATTTCCAGATTAGGTAAAATTCTATGCAAAATAATTCATAATAAAAGTGTAGGTAATAAAAATTTTGTCGACAGCAACTTCGCAGTATAAGTGTCGAATCAATCGGCATGTCGAATAAAAAGATTCTCAAACAGAGACGTTCGAATTCGTCTATAAACAAAGTGGTGCCGTTAGTTGTGAATCTAAAAATTGAAAGCGTGTTAATTCACACTAACGCGAAACCTCATTAATGGGGTGTAAATGAAAATTATTGCCCAAATTATTGTTTTTAACAAATGTAAACACTTTTGCTTGGCAAAAAAATATTTTATAGGAAAAAATAGATTTTGATTGTATGAGCGGTGGTCACGTCGCGTCCGGTATTAATGAAATTCTTGTAACTTATTCAATATAATGCTCGCTGCCAACATTCAACAATATACGAACATTTCTTATTGTTTTCGCTCAAAATTCTATGAAGCCAGCTCACTATGCGGAGTTTTCGAGAATCAACCACGATCCGGTCAAACAAGAACTTGAATCGATCGCAAAAACGTAGAGAGTCTTAAATGTGCGCGAATAATCTAAATATAAACCGCGTTCTTCACACACATCTACATTTACAATCTTAGAAAATTTGAATTTATGCTATCGAAATGCTAGAGGGCTTTACCAACTTCATCAACATTGCTTTCCCAGTCGAGATCCTTAGATCCTAAGTAAATCCAAAAATTATATGAATTGAAGCCTCAAGTTCAAGACACCAATCTCTTAGGCTAGGGGCTCCAGGCACCTATATGGGCATGTAAACAGGAAAGTTTTCAAGTATTGGAGTCAGACTAATGCTAAAGTGAAGCAATAATTCATTCCCTGCATTCATCCAAGCTTACTATATAGGCAGCTATGTCAGCAAGACCTATTATTGGTACATACCTTTACGAAGATCAAAGAGGACATGAGGTTACATGAAGTGCGAGTGTATAACAGTTAGCTTCCGATATTGATCTTTGTAAGACTATTTGTTTTCGTTATCTATGGACGAAGATGCATTTCGTAGACTGTAGGTGTGTGCGTACGTAGTTGGATATACCAGTATTTGAACATAAATACCGAAAAACAACACACTGAACAGCAACAAACTGAAAAAACTTCATTAATATTTAATTTCGACAACAGCATCAACAGAAACAGAACAGAACTAACAGCAGCAGCACAACAGTTGTTAGCATGTAGGCATGAATAAATGTATCACACACGCACACACACGCACACACACACACACCAGTTTGGATAAATGTATGCGTTTATATGTTAAATCTTAAATACGAATTCATTTTATGTTTTATTCCACTTTTGCTGCCATTGTCGTTGTAGTTGTTTTTGGATATATAAAACATTCACATTATTTTGTATAATTATAACAACAATAACAATGAGAACCACAATCAGAATCCGCATACAACATCAGGAGCAGCACCCGACAACCGGCAGCGGCAGTAACAACAGTAAAATAACAGACATACAACAATAACATCGCAGATGTGTGATACCTTGATGGGAACACGTTGGCAAGGATTCAGTGTTTGTGCTATGCCATTGTGTTCATGTAAGCGTATAAAAATAATATTGAAGGGTATGTTGCTGTGGAGGGAGGTAAGAAAGTACTGTGTCTGTGTGCGATAAAAAGGACTCGAATATAAGTCAGTGAAAATGAATTGCAAGTCTAGCTGTAGAAGCATTCATGTATTTTTTTCTGCGCATATAACTATGTAAATACGTATGTCGTTATATGTAAGTGAATATTACATGTGTGTTTGAGTATGTGTTCATGTGTGTATACCAGGCTGTGTATTCCATGCATAATTGAGTTTTACTGATACTTCTTTTTGTTACGTTCTACATAATCTGCACTATATTCCAGCAGCAGCAAAGTAAGAGAAAACAAAAGTAACAACACAATATTATTTGGCAGACATGAGTGTTTAATTACACGTGTAAGTGTGTACTCATGTGTGTATGTATCTACGTATGTGTTCTTAAGGTAAGGTAGCGCATAACCATAGAATTGTATGTGTTAACCTCTTTGGTAGATCTCACGCGGTCTGGCAGGGGAATTTCATTAAAGATTTTAAAGATATTTTATGCAGTATTTGCTCCACTTAATTGTATAAATTTACATAATAGAGGTGACTTAATGGAGAGATCTTTAAAAACGTCTTCATTTACGGCAACAGTTGCACAAGAGAGAATATAATGCTTTAGATTAAAATGTTGTTATGCTTTAACTATGAGTAGTGAATGGATATAAAAACAATCACAGTGCTATGACTTTCAAAGGTCATTAAAAAAAATGCAGACGTTGCTAATTGTTTATCGAACATATTGGGGAAATTGTAGACTAGCTTGTAAATATAAGGTATTTGTTTAAAAATTACTTCGGAAGAGCCAATACCCTCATTTCAGAGAGCTAGTATCGTATGATAATTAACTTTTACACGGACCGAAGAGTATATTAAATTGCTCTTCCATTAGTAACGCCCATAAGGAGGTGTGTTAGGTATGATATATAACACAAAAGAGTCTAAACGTGACAAATTCCCCTATACGATACTTACTTTCTTCAAATTGATATTAAATTATTATGGCATGTAACTTGACAAAACGAATGATGCATAACTTCTTCTTTTTGGGGCTACTTTCACGCGCAGTTCTCAGAATTGAGCCCCAAATCAATGAGCTGAAAAATGTTTTACTGTATAATATATATGAATATTAATCATCGAATTCTGAGTGGATTTAAATATGTCCGTCTGTCAACACTTTCACAGCCGTAGTTAAAAAGATATCGTTGAACAGATTTTGAATGCAAGCTTCTAAATAACATAGGGGGTCATTGGGAGGAAAGGCCTTCCATCATCGCTCCCTATAGAGAACCTGATGAAACGTCTGCATATACATAAAAACAAGAATGGCTTGAAAAATTAATATATATATATATATTAATGTGTAAGTACACATTTTTTTCCAACGACAGTTCACCTTTCCGGAGTTTGAACCCACTACCTGGCGATCGTTGGTCAGCCATGCTACCATCTAGCCTACGAATATGCAATCAAATCGTGTGACTGAAACTAATCATAAACTGTTTTAAGAAAATCACACGAACACTTCTTCGTTGCCTTTTCTTTTCATGCCTTCTATGAGAAGGGAGACGGAATGTGTATACACACGAAATGGTGGAATAACAAATCATCGAAAACGTTAATTCTCCCCTCTCAAAGAAGGCCTGCAGCAGTGGTCTTCAAAGAATGGAGTGAACATGTTCTCGGGATATTTCAAAAGGAAGCAGAAGGCCTGTTTTCAGGCATGTAAAAACAAGGCCAACTCCACCGTTTTACGGCTGTCCGTCTGTGTGTCCCCGCTGCTTAAGCGTAGTTTTAAAGCATTGTGCGTGAATTTGGTATGCAAGCTTCTATTAAGGTTAAGTCCTAAGATGTGAAAATTCGGACAAAAACCACTCCCATACAAAACTCTCCCATTCTGAGCTCATAAACCATTCTAGTTCAGTATTTGACATTTCAGTAAAAACCTATTGACATAAAATGGATCAGGGAGGCTTAAAATAATGTCCACCTCTCAGACGGTACAAAATGTAATACAATGTAGTCCCACTAACTTGTGTTTACACCATTTTACAAATGGTGAAGGGTATCTGAGCTTCGGCATAGCCGAAGATAATTACCTTACAAGATTTAGCCTTGAATTATAAACTGGATAACGTGTGATTTTAACAAGTGGGTACCACGAGCCACACAACAAGATTGATTTTGGCTCTATTGCATGTCAAGTTTTGTACAATGAGTAACTTCACGTTTAGGAGAAATCAATGAGCCATCAAGATCGTGTAGTTTGCCGCCGTAAAACTTTGTTTTGTGTGGTTACGTCACAGACCGTATCTATGCGGTTAATACCCTATCGTTAGAACATTCGAAAAACAACCTTCGTTAAGCTATCGCCGAGATAGCGCCCGAAATGTGCGAATAATGGATCGCACAAGATTAAGTGACCGCAGAAGGATTAACTGCTGCGATCAATCTAGACAATGAATTTAATTTGTAATGGCAAAGACCAATCATATTAATTGAATACAAGTACCATCAAAATCATAGCTCTATGTGTGTTTTATTTAACTTTACATTTGAAATCTTCAAGTGGATAGGCCTAACCGAATGCTCTCTCACGTTCGCTGTTCCGCAGTCTGAACTTATGTCTGTTTAATAACACTATGCTAGTTGAAAAACCCGACAAACGGGGCACCCGGTGAGTTAAACTAAATCGACTGTGCTGAATCGAATGGCGTTCGCCGTTTTTTTAGGTTAGCTCTTAAAAAAAAGTTAGGGGGGGTTAAAGTTTCCCCCTTTTGGCCTGTTCTTGCAGAATACCGGTATATAAAACTATGTTTTGTTTACATCTCAGGTGTAGGGTGTGTTCAGCAACTTTGTAGAAAATATTATGCCAAATATTTTTGTTGAACATATTAACCCTCTAACTGCCCCTCATAACGGCTTTTTTTGGCTTTATTCTAACAAATCATAAAAAACACCCCGAAAAAGGGGAAGGGCGGGGATAAAATGTTCTACAAAAATGTTGGCCATAAAATTTTACTATATACGTCAGAACACACCAAAACCCAAAACTTAACACAAACACCAAAAACGAATCAAATTCAAGATTGCCCACACACAAGGTATGCAACCATATACGGTGAAATAAAAAAAAATCAACTACATATTAATTTAAATTTTTTTTTATTATTTTGTTCTTTCTTTGTTTCTTTGTGCTTTCTTTGTTTCTTTGTACTTTCAATGACATTCTGACGTTTATTTCTTTACCGTTATTTTTTTTCGGCAAACCCTCAATTATAAAATAATTTCCATTTAAAACGTTAGCTTTAACCACAAAAATATCTTTAATTTTGAATAGCAAATAAATTATAAATTTTATTTTTTGTTTTTGAAATTTCTTTTCATTGAATATCAAAATAATAAAACAAAAAAAAAATTAATATGTAGTTGATTTTTTTTTATTTCACCATATATGGTTGCATACCTTGTGTGTGGGCAATCTTGAATTTGATTCGTTTTTGGTATTTGTGTTAAGTTTTGGGTTTTGGTGTGTTCTGAGGTATACAGTAAAATTTTATGGCCAACATTTTTGTAGAACATTTTATCCCCGCCCTTCCCCTTTTTCGGGCTGTTTTTTACGATTTGTTAGAATAAAGCCAAAAAAAGCCGTTATGTGGGGCAGTTAGAGGGTTAATATGTTCAACAAAAATATTTGGCATAATATTTTCTACAAAGTTGCTGAACACACCCTACACCTCAGATGTAAACAAAACATAGTTTTATATACCGGTATTCTGCAAGAACAGGCCAAAAGGGGGAAACTTTAACCCCCCCTAACTTTTTTTAAGAGCTAACCTAAAAAAACGGCGAACGCCATTCGATTCAGCACAGTCGATTTAGTTTAACTCACCGGGTGCCCCGATTGTCGGCAAAAAAAAGTTCTCAAAACTAGCACAGTGTAATTAAACAAAACTTTTGAATACGTGTAAGTTGCATATCGTGTCTGTGTGAAAAAAACGATTATTGTCGGCCTCGTGAGGCTATGTGAAGACTATCACTGACATTGAGCATTATTGACGGAGTTTGGCGTTTCACGTGAAGCATAACGCTTTTAAAGAACACAGCACGGGCTATAATTTTAAAAGCTTTATCCAGCAGAATATTAATTAATCAATTTAAATTTATGTGTTAATATCTATGTGAAAGACTAAAGCCAGTGTTATCCAACCTGATCGGGCCTTATCAATGTGGCTTTAGATCTGGTAAATCAACAATTAACCAGATTATCACACTTCGGCAAATCCTGGAAAAGACACAAGAGAAACAGATCGACCCGTATTATTTTTTCGTCGACTATGAAGCTGCCTTCGACAGTCCGATACGGCAGAAATAACTCGAAGCCATGGCTGATTTTGGTGTTCCAGTGAAGCTGATACGCTTTTGCGGAATGACGCTGACTGATACAACAAAAGACAAATGCTACTCGCGTACGCTGATGATGTAGACATCATTGGTCGAAAACTGCGGGATGTGATTGCAGCCTTCTCAGGTCAAAACGAAGTCATAAGTTTCTACGAACAATGAATTTACACGTTTGGAAAACTGCGTGAACGTTGACAATTATAATTTCTAGGTTGTAGATAATGTAGTATACCTTTGCCATTGCAAAGAAGTGGCAGCTAAGTAATATCTGAGATACCTGATCTATTCTCTGCGTATATCTTACTTATGATTGCAGTACTTGTGAATTGCCAATCGTGTCTGTGGGAAAAACTATTATTGCCGGCCTCGCGAGGCCATGTGATGCCTATCACTGACATAGAGAATTATTGACGGAGTTTAGCGTTGGTTAATCGATTCATGTGAAGTGTAGCCCTTTTAAAGAACACAGCACACCCCTTACGAGCTTTATCCAACAGAATGTTTATTAATCAATTTCACTTAATATTTTGTTAAAATCTCAGATGTCCGAACTATTCCTTGAGAATATTTTAATTCTGTCCTGTCGTATGCGCTTATGAGACTACTTTCACTCCCTAATGTAGTGGAAAATACGTCGAAATTTCCAAGGAAATGCTAAAATGATGTAACAAAATTCTCCATAATATTCTATCGTCGCTATGACAACTAAAATATTATATGATATCCATACCATTTATTTTAGTGCATTATACCGTCTTAATCTTAATGGCCCTGAGAATTGGAAATTAAAAAATAAAAGCCTATAATTGATAAATCTATGAAAACAACACTCTTAACGCAGCAGCCGAACCATAAGCCATTGGTATGAGCAATAAAAGAAAAGGATACAAATTAATTAAAAGCGAAAAGTATCTTGACAACGTACTGGTGATTAACGACTTGTCGGCAATTTTTTAAGTTCTTATTTCTGAGAAATGTATAAAGTAAAATTTTGCTATAGTCTTTTAATATCTAACACACGCACACACACACACAGATGATAAAGACTTTTAAATTTCCCCTGATTACGAAAATTCACTTGGTAAAACTGGGCAAATTCCATAATCCCACAAAGAAAAAAAACTCTACCATCAAAACAAAAAACAACCAACAAAACAAAAACCCAGAACCATTTAAGTCTTGTGCATCTTCCACCCAGCCTAGAAGAAATCTTAAAACCACTTTATTAGTTGCTGTATATTACAGCTCAACAAAATAAGCAGTAAAGCATGGCCAAGTGGAAACTCTCTAGGCAAATCTTTTACTCGTAAAATGTCTACGAAAACATACAAAGTCATTCATTAAGATGGAATACATATCATTTTCAGTTACCAAGAAATGAAAAAACCCCCACAAAATGGTAAAAAAAAACCAAACACCAGCAGAAAAACCAAATCTCATATAAACTCAACCAAAACATTTAGCCAAAACTAACACAAATTGTTGGTCTTTAGTTTGTGCTGCCAGAGGGTGGGCAAGGGGGACAAAAAAAAACCCTCTGCTGTTGTCCAAAAAAGGTTTTGATTAATTAATCACCCAAAACCGGAAAAAAATAGAATGTCGAGAGAGATAAGCTAGCCGAGATGAGAGAAAGAGCGAGTGGAGCCACTCTACGGCCATGTGAATGCGATTGCGAATGGAAGAACATAAAGCAAAATCACCAACAATGGCAGCAACTAACGTAGCGTCAGCTACATTAGTCTTGGCAACACATGTAACAGGCATTCCAACCACTCCCGACACTCGTATGTATTGCCCTTAACTAAAGCATTTAATTTTTTTTCACTTCACTTTTGTTGCGAAATGTTTGATTTCATAGTTTCAGCCAAGTTTAAGTTGGCCCAGAAAACAACCCAAAAAATCTGTGATAAAAATTGGTTATGTTGGTGGCAACAAATACAGGCAGCAATGGTAATGGCTGCTGCTGTATCCCAAAAAAGTGGTCAATGCCAAAAGAAAAGAACACACACAGACATTAATGGGATCCTTTGAAAAGGTAAAGTGGAATGACACAACATTGTTGGCAGTACTGTGGAAAAAAACCATTACCTAACGTAGGTCATGACGTCTCTATGTCCGTTCATAATATTTTCCTAAATATTACACATTTTGTCCCACTGTCTGCTTGCCATCCAAAAACAGTCAATATCCGCAGCAAAAAAACACCAAACAAACACAATAAAAAAAGTTAAACAGATTTTTACGAATCAGTCAGCACAAGAGTCGCAGATGGATATCTACAAACACAGATTGCTTTACTTCATCTTGGTCATTACAAATTCGTTTGCTTCATTTCTCTTTTCCTTTGGCTTTTTGTGCTGGTAATGTGGGTTGATGTTGAGTCTTTTGCCGTTTGTCTCTTATCTGTATTGAAAATTTCCCAGGGAGTAAGATGAACACTAAGGAAAAACAAAAATTAACTGTGATTTTTAGGTTGCTGGAACTTCCGCTTCATACAGAGTTCTGCAGTTGCTGAAAATGAGATTATTAATTATGCATTTGATGTTTGGTCCGGTTTTGGGGTTACCCAACAGAGCAGCGAACGACGAGTGAGTGTATTAAATAATAATTAAATTGTATTAGACTTTAGGTCCGTTTGGAAAACTTTTGTTGACTTTTGGACGAAAGTTAATGAAATCGACATTTTCGATACGATGAGTTAACTTCCGCCAGTTGGTGGGAGGGGGGGAGCGGGCAAATATTTTGAAAGGGATGTGTTAGAATTAGAGAAGTTAATGTAACAAAAGGCGTTGTGAAAAAATACTGTAAGCGTAATAATAAAAATGACACAAAAAAAAAAATTTTTGGTTGGGTTTCCGATATGAAAAATATTTTAACGAAATAGGCGTAATATTAACGTAGAAGTTTCATAGACCAAATAGACAATTTCGGTTGATTCAGATTCCGCAATGTGATTATGATCGATCCCCCTTCATCTGTAAATTATGCGGCACATTAAGTGAGTCACGCTGTGAATGCAGTTCAGTTCTGTACGGATGCAGTTCTCCAGCGATTTGACTTTCTAAAATCAAATTCAAGCTGTCGATGTCTTTATTTTTTGCTGTTAGTACTGCAGCTTCAATTGAGATTTTTTTAATTTTGTGCAATGTGATGAGTTGTTCTTCCGACGATGTGAACTCGCAAAAATATGCAGGCCACGATATTAATTCAGTCTAAACATCAACACGAATTTGGCCATTGCCAAGCGACAGCAGTTGTCTCGACAATTCAGCAGACGATGGGAGGTTCTTTGCAACCGTGAGAAGATTCATCGTCAGTTTTAAAGCGGAATTTGCAGTTGGACTGCCTTCCAACAATGTGGCAGCCATCCCAGAGGATGCAGCGGTCAACGTTATTTGAGATCTTGACCGAATTGTTAACAGAATCAACAAAAACAAATGTCTTTCCCGTCCCAACCGGAGCATCGAGAAAGTAAATGCCTCCCGCTTCATCGTCAACAACCTTCATCAGCATACACGTTCTTGTACTCGGCATTTAACAGCTGCATATTTGTTCAAACTCTTTCGGTCAGCCCATTTCGATTTTAGTCTTGCTCACGTTAAAACCCGCGATCGAATGCATCTTGCATGAAAGATTTGACTTTAGCATTCACAATGTCGACAGCAGATTGCCGCACATGAGCACGCACATGTCATCCGGTCGGGTTCGACGGTCAAATCTTGTGCTGCTATCTACCATATTTCTTGCGCACAGAGAAATCAGGACTTCTATCCTTGTATCGCTCTATATCCTTGTTCTATCGTTCCTTCATCTGAATTTTTTTCGCTTAAATAGCTGCCTCGCCTGCTTTACTTGAAATTCCATTCTTGTTCAACTCATACAGCTCATGATTCATTCGACGACGGTACTCGCCTTTAACCTAAATATTTTGCGTAGTATTTTTCTCTCGAAGACTCCCAGAATAGATTGATCCGTTTGTGTCATTACCCAGGATTCTTCGCTAAAGAGCAAGACAGCTAGGATCAGAGTCTGGTAGAGTTGGATCTTTGTTGTTCGAGAGAGAGCTTTGCCACTAAATAGCTTGCTGTGCGCATAGTAGCAGCGGTTTACGATCTATACTCGTCTTTTGACATTCAGGCTGACTTCATTATCTTTGTTTATGGCGGAGCCAAGGTAGACAAAATCATATACCACTTCAAAGTTATAGTCGCCAATGTTCACGCAGCGTCTCAGACAAGTGGACTCTTTGATCGTTAAAACAAATAACTTGGTTTTGTCATCATTAATCATCAGACCCACTTTTGGCGACTGTTTATTGCAGCCTTCCACATGACCAGTACCATTACGATGTTAAAGAGATCGCAAGACAGACTATCGCCTAGTCTAAAGCCTCGCTTGGTAGAAAATAGCTTAGTCAGATTTTGCCATTTTTTTACTGAAGGCTTCGTGCCAGTCAGTGTCTTCCCGCAAAGTATTATTAGCTCCGCGGGGATATTACAATTTCTGTCGTATCGTACTGTCGATTGCAGATTTGTAGTCAATAAACAGATGGTAGGTGTTGGTCTGAATTTCTTGGGCCTTCTCTAGGACTTGTCGCAGTGTGAATATCTGGTTGGTCGTGAACTTAGCAGGTCTAAAGCCACACTGATAAGGTCCAATCCGGTTCGCTAGAATTGGCTTAAGTCTTACTCATAATACACTAGACAGGGCCTTGTATCCGATGGGCAAAAGGATGATCCCGCGATAGTTGGTACACACACTTGGATCGCCCTTCTTAAGCACAGGACATAGAACACTTAGATTCCAATCATCGGGCATGTATTAATTGAGCCAAATTGTGTTTATGAGCTGGTACATACATGTTACCAGATCACCGCTTTAAAAAGCTATGCCGGTAGTCCATCGCCTTTTGCAGCTTTATTATTTCTAAGACTTGCGATCGCCGTGCTGATCACGTTTTGGCTCGGTGGTGGGAAATCTTCTCCGTCGTCTATGATTGATGTTATTTCGTCACTTTTGCTGCTTTTGGGAACGAGTAGAGGTCAAAAGTGTTCTCTACATAATTCCAGCACACTCAGAATTTCAGTGACCAGATTTCCGTCTATGTCCTTACAGATGGGAATTCCTATCAAAACCTTAGCTTTTTACCTTTTGGTAGAACTTTCAGGCTTCACCTCTATCCCTGTAATTTTCGATATTCTGGCTCTCTCTTTTCTTCCATAGACGCTTTTTTCTCCTCTTCATCTTCCTCCTCTTCCTCATTATAAAGTTCCGTCACCGGACACGTTACCATTGGCTACAGTTTTGCCCAGTATGCAGCATCCGTTTCTTCAGACATTTCGCGATATTCATCATCGTACCAAGGTTTGCCTGAGCTTGGTTTTTCATAACCCAGTACGGTCGTTGAGGCAGTGGTAATAGAATTTACAATATGTTGCCACTGTATGTCGGGAATACAGAACTAGGCGGATTTGTTTAAAGTAATTGAGAGAGTTGGTTAGAGTAGGCATTGGCTATCTCGGTGGTATGCAGCTTTGTGAAGTCTGGCTTCCTTTGCGTTTGGTTACGAGCGTTTTTAGCACTATTTAAACGTGTGCGTACCTTGGCTGCAACAAGGAGGTGATCAGAGTCAATATTTGCACAGCACGTCCATAACGCTTGAGACATACCTTTCATCAATTACCACGTGATCAATCAGGTTTCTTGTATATTGATGGGGAGATTTCCATGTTGCCTTGTAGATATCTTTATGCGGGAATCGGGTTCCAGTCACAGCCATGTTTCTTGCCGACGCGAAACTAACCAGTTTGAATCCGTTATCGAAGGTGTTATTGTGTAATCTGAATTTTCCGACTGCTGAACCTATAGCATCTTTCCTTCCCATTTTAGCAGCGGTCATATATCTCCTACAGTTGCTCATAGAATGCATCTTTAATGTCATCCTCTTTGTGGTACGTCTGGGCGTGTAAACAAATTAGCTTAATGCAAAAATACATCTTACTGGGCAACACCTCGGGCCTAGAGGTATTTCAAACTATGCATGAACATCCAAATTCGTGTCTTTCAGCATGGCAGCTGTAAAGAGTGGTACAGTTCTTTGGTCGTCTGCATCCCTTTCCAGTCTATCGCATTTCCTGTATGGCCTTAATATCAGTCATAAATTTGTCGACGACATCTAACAACTGGAAGGAGGCACAATCTTTTTAGGCTGTTCAAACACGATAGGTGCAAATTCTTGAATCATAACCCTTATAGCGTTACAGCGGTAACAACATGTGTGGGGTTTTTGTAATTTGTATCCTTCGTTTTTCATAATGATTTAAGTACTAAAGAAGAGTGAGTCATTTGGATACAAGTACGGATGGGGCTGCCAACGACATCTATATATCTGTTGCGTGGAGCTTTCTTAATTGTGCATTGTCCCTTTTTACATTTACTACCACTGAACTAAAGTCTAGAGACTTTTGTCGCGATATACGTGACCTGTTGGCCTTTACGAGGTACTTGTATATTGAAGACTCATGCAACGGGACGTTATGTGTTAAACGACGACTCCGAACATTAGCTAGTAGAGAAGCTTTTATTTTTTTAATTTGGTTATCAAACCCAAATTATTCTTAAAACATTCGCGTCATCTCGCTATCAGGCCACGGATAATGCATTGTACTTTTGTTTTCAGCCCATCATGCTTATTTTATCTCGAGCTTCGAGTGAAACTTAATACTCTAGAATGTTGTCAGCATTGTCATGAGGATCGCTGCAAATAGACAGATATCGACACTTTTACCGGCTGAACATATAAATATCTTCCATGTGGTCATATGACGTATGATGTATTTTGTTCAACCATTGTGCGTACAGTAAGCCCTAATAAATTATTCCATTATGGTAATCTATGACAAATTGAACATTGCTTCCATATTGGTTTGCATATATCGACAAACTTTATGCATTGGTAAAGACCATACAAATAAACACCGCCCACACACACCTGTCTGTGGGTGTTGGCGGTTATAGTCTGTTTAACATAATGGTGTTCTTATATAACGTGCCCCAATTTGAATCTCTGTTTTCAGAAATGGTAATTATCCCTCTCTTAGTGCCACTTTCTCTCTTTCTAATAAAACCCCAAAATTAAAACAGATATTCAAAATGAGCCCCAACACAATTTATGGCGTTTTGCACACTTGTGTAACAAGACCATCCTCATTGGTCTAATTGCCGATTTGGGTTCTTTAATTAAAACAACAAATATAATATCAACGCCACAGCCGCATAACTAAGGGAAAATTACTAGAATAGAATGTGTCGTTCGCCAGTCCCAATAACAACAACAAAGGCAGCGGTGTGGTGTATTCACACTTAAACCCAAAAACAAACTCATAATTTTTAAATTGTTTAATTTAGGCTTACAGATGTATAAAAATGCATTAGCCGACATTACAAAAGTCTCTGCGAAATAATAAAATCTGATTTAGTCTGCCAGACAGCGCTGGATGAGTACACAAAAAACCTAACAAATTGTAAATTAATTAAATGCACAAAGTCGGTGACGACGCCTTCGTTTGATTAGAACAAACCACAAATTAGCGACACAAGTATTTATTAAAACGACACGGTAACCTGGGAATGTAAGTGTAGCTTAATGAGTAGGTGTAGCATCGCACTAAGGACAGTATGGCTGGCTTATACAGAATACCTTACACCTGCAATACTGCCAGCAAATGAATAAATTTCTACAAGACAGGGCAAACAAATAAATGGCTTGTATATAAAGAAAAAGAAAACCAAAGAAAACGCACCCACACACACACATCAAAGAACAAATCCTCTTGGTTTTGGAGTTTGGTTTGGTATAATTTCACATAAAGCATTCTCAAGGTTTTCGCTTCAAGTTCATGTTTACCGTTTTATAGCAATTGAAACAAATATTTGGTTTTTTGTGAATTATCAGAGACAACATGTTGTTGTTTGTTTTGTTCCACACAAAATTCGTGATTTAACATGTATAGATTTTGTAATTTTTAATGGCTTTGAGGTATTTTCAATAATCTTGTAATATTTTGTATTGTCGCGAGTTCATAAAAACGTTTTAACGTAGAAAGTAAATAATTTTAAAATGTTTCCAATTGTGGAGAGGGCTTTAATTTATCCTATCGCCAAACAGCATGTGTGTTAAGCAACGTCTGCATCGAATTGGAAGGGATTCTATGAAAGATCGTCTGTGGCAAGGTATTATTAAATTAATTAATGTGTTGAATTATATGGAATTTGTAATATAGAATTTGTAATATAGAAATAACAAAAAATACTATAAAAACAAACAGGTTTGATTGTTATAAATCACAAATAATGTCTTCATATTATCTACCAGCCACTGTTATGAAATTAACCGATTAATTAACCCCCGTATACTTCATAAGGGCCATGATTTTAGTTTGTCCGAACTCTCTACAGATGGTGCCTCTATCCAATTGGCGGATGTCTTCGACAACAAATGTAACATCTAGGCTGACATCAACCCCATGTAGGAATTTAGCTGAAAACGACAGAGATGCACACGACGAAAGAACTGTGACATCTATTTTAGCTGCCATGTAGAAAGACACGAATTTGGATGTGGATTCATAGTCAGGAAGAGACATCGACATCTGGTCTTGCGGTTTAATGCTAGAAGTATCCGAAATATTTTTTCATTACGCTACGCTGATTTCTGTGCACGCCAAGATGTAAGACAAAGTCGACAACATCAAAGATGAGGACATCAGAGCGACTGGAGGAAATATATGGCAGCTGACCTGGCCATGACATTAAAAGTGTTTTGGGAGATTTTAATGCTGAAACAGGACGGAAAGATGCCCTTGGTTCAGCAGTCACAAAATTAAGTATGCACCACAACACCTCCTATAAGGGATACAAACTGGTTAGCCTCGCGTCTGTAAGAAAAATGTTAGCGAGTGGAACCAGATTACCACGTTAACATATTCATAAGGCATCCTGGTTATCACCTGATCAAAAGACAAAAAACCAGATTGATTGACGTGCGGTACAAACTTTGACTCGGCTCAGTAATAGTTGCGGCCATATACGATGGCAAGTAGTGCTAAGTACGTGATTAAGTAGCGATAAAATCGCGTGTAACCACATGCAATGAAAGCGAGACATCGCAAGACCATCAAGATACCCAAAGCCCATTCCAACTAACTTTCTCACTTATTGCTTACTTACTTAACTTAATTTCCCTTTACACCCCATGAATGAGGTATGGGATAGCTTCTCGCGTTGTTGTGAAATAAAACGCTTTCTATTTTTAGATTCACAACTAACAGCACCTACTTGTTTATCGACGAATGCGAAGGTCATTGGTTGACTAGACATGCCGATTGACTCGACACTTATACTGCGAAGTTGCTGTCAACAACATTCGCAGGGAGCCGACAATGAAAGAATTTTTTTTTTAAGATGGCTGGAGCCAACAGTTGAACCTGTGATCTCCCGCATGGTAGTCGCATGTTCTAAACACTATGCCACGGCCAGCCCCCCTGCTAATAAACGCCCCTAATTCAGATGTTTGCGAATTCTTAAACCACTGCCGCATAGTCCCTACTGGGTTACGAAAACCCACGCCCAGACAAGCCTAAGTACGATGGTGCATGTTTCGCATTGGCTAAGGAAAAAGATGCTGCATTTAGGGCCAAACTGCAGGCTATGACAGCGCGTGTGGGTACTGAACTATATAATGAGAAAAGGAAGGAGATGAAACGGTTCTTCAGGCGACAAAACCGCCTATGGAAGAAAATCGAGAGCCAGGATATCGAAAATTATAGGGATATTAGTGAAGCCTGAAATTTCTACCTAAAGGTAAAAGTAAAAGTTTTGAATGGACTGAGATGGAAAACTGGTTACTGACACTCAGAATGTGCTGCAAATATGAATGGACAACACTTTTGTACTCTAACCGTTCTCTGATAAGTGACGAGAGTCCGATGGGCTGCCGGTAAAGCAGCGGCTGCGGTGAGCTGTAAACTTGCATGCATTATCTCATAAACACAACTTAGCTAAAGGAATGCATTTACAGTGAATGGAATCCGAGTGTTCTATGTCATTCTCTTAAGAAAGAGTGTGTGTCAACTTTCGAGGGATCAGCCTTTTACCTATCGCACAGTGGCTTAAAACATAGGTAAACTGGGGATTAATTCAGAGAAGCCCATTATTATTGATATTTATATTTTCCAGTCAACATAATCATCATTGTTATTACAATAATCATCATCATCACCATGATCATCATCATCATCACCATGATCATCATCATCATTATGATCGTCATCATCATCTGTTTTTAGCAGCTGGGGTTCTTTCACAATTACGCAGTAAATCCGCAAGATTTTTCTTTTGGATATATAAGCTGATATCTCATATTATGAGAGCATTTAATAAAATTTGCTTCATCTCTCACAGAAACTTGTTGAAACTCAATGTAAATATCGAAAATAAAACATTTATGGAGCACTTAAAAAAAACATTAAAAATATTTGCAAAACATTTATCTAATCAAAATATATTTAATTATATAGCCAAATACCTGAAGTTGAAGGTGCCATTATAATATTTTTACTTTTGAAGACGTAATAAAAGGTATAAGCCACGTCACGCAAAATTTTTAAAAATTGTTTAACTTTGACCGCTTACTGCTAATAAAGTAATTTACTTATAGCAGTAATTTTATCAAATAGTGATGTAGAATTTTATTCACTTTGCACATGTCTGTGGAAGATAAACTTCAGTTTTGGAATTAATACTTACTTTTGGTACATTTCAACCCTCTTGCATCGCAAACAAGGTCCTGTCGATTGAGTTGTGCGAAAGGCTAATGCTCAACTAGAAGAAACTATATATCAAACTATGATAAATCCGACTGAAGACTTAAAAAATAAAGATCGACACTAAACATCTTTGTATCGCCGCGTCTATAAAGTTGCATTCGACAGTCCGGTATGACAAAGTATGTCTGAGTATGCCTGGTATGCCTGTGAAACTGATATGACTTTGCGGTATGACATACTGGACGACATAAAGATAGGTATGTTTCCTACATAATCATTTTTGATGAGGATCATGTGATGATTTGTTCCACTTTGGCTCTGCAGTAAGTAAAAATAATAGTGGCAGCTTGGACAAAACCCTCTATAAAATGAACCAGATACTGGACCTAGCTGTCTTGCCTAATACCTCCTTCTACTTGGTCAACTTATAAAATTACACAGAACCTTAAAATGCTTCACTGGTGTCATAGAGTTATTGAATGTATTATTATTCATTGATAAATAGTATAAAGATATTCATTCAACCCTTATGGCTGGTTTGTTTAGGTAAAAGTTTATTGCAAGACTATGCCCCAAATAGTTGTCAAACCAGTAGAGAAATTTGAGTGAGGTAAACTGATAAATAACCTGGTCAAATGTATGATATCCTTTTTTGAAATCAACCGATTTTTAATTGAAATTAGTTATGTCATATTATTACTTGCATGACTTTCGGTCATAAAACCAATGGTTTACAGACACATATCAAGTTTCCACAAATGGGTAATTTTGTATGGAAGGTACTAGAATGGGTCGACCGATATAGTCCATATTCATTCCTGACTCAAATTTCAATATGCGGAAAAAATTATTGAACTCAGCGTACTTACAAAATGATATGTATGTAAAACTATGAGGATGAATTCGGTCATTTGTATGGGAGGTACCATCCAGCCAGCTAGAAAGATGTACATGTCTTAAGAAGTCCTGAAACGAATTTGACCTTAAGATACTTGGGGTGTACCAAGTCTCCTTAAGTGTGCTACACTTTTCAGATATCACATGATATATTATTCATCCCTACGGGTGATGGTATAAAAATTGTGATTTTTTGTGACGATTATAGCAGTGTATAACACCGGAAAGTGTTTTAAACTAACGCAACTGTAATTTCATCTAAGTGATCAAACATTGTAGCGTATAAGAGTTAAATTACATTTGTAATCATGTTTTTTCTGTCATATTTACTCGATTTGTTCTTCTTATACACCTCAATCCTAGAGTCATGAAAAACATGGTGATTATTGCATGTGTCTGGTACTACTTAACAAGTAGCTCAATGATAACCCTCACATCTTTGCGATAAAAATACTTTTCTACGTTACACTTTATTTGTACAAAAAGATAACAAATGTATTCATCTTACAGTTTTTATCACTTTCTTCTCATACATAAACCCTTTGTGCCGCATTTCCAATAAATCTACAAAGTAAATTAAATTTATAATGTGTTTTCTATACTCGTGTTTCCTAAGTGCATGAACCATCCTTGGTTTGTTCAATATGTCGGAGTGAAAATGCAGCGTACAATTTATAAAAAAAAAATTGATACGAACACGTTTCAGCGTGTGCGTTAAACACGTTTAACAAATAAAACTAGTTTATGTTACCTCTTGATTATAGAAAATTGCTGATTGAAAGTACTCGCAGAATATTATCTCGGATTCCAGTAAATGTAAGTGATGAGATTACCTGTAAAGAAGAGAAAAGAAAATAGAACAGAAGTCAGAAAAGACAGATGATTGATTAAATTGTAATGTTACATATATAAAATGTTTTAATGACCATGGCGTATGAGTGATATTAACAGAGGATGTATTCATATCACTCATACGCCATGTTAACTATTTAAATTCAGTTTTGGTAAAAATTCTATAAACAATATTGTAAATTAGTTATTACGGGAGACATATTATAACTAAATATCTGTAAAATAATATAAAATAGCTTTAATTTTTATAGTACCCAAGATTACAGTAAGGGATAATTTTCCAGCATCAGTTTTGCACAGTTTCTTTGCGGTTTCAGGTACAGACAAGTATAATATCTTTAGTATGACCATATTGAAACTGTGGCCAACAGCATACTAACTAAAGCGATAAGTAGAAATTTGCTTTGATCGAAAGAAATATGAATACGCAATTGCATTAGTTCAATATAATGAAATAATTTGCATATATTTTCTTATACGATTTCTGATATGCTTTTTACACAATAACAAAGTAATGCAAATTTTCTTTCGAGTTTCCGCAAGTTATGCATTTCAACAACCGCAACTGCTGCTCTGTCTTCTAATAATATTATTATGACACAATAGAAATTCATTGTCGTTTTTCTACGAAAGTTAATAATAACAAAATAATAACTTTGTAGTATTTAGAACTTTTACAGTAGATTTTCTTAGCACAACTTAAATGAGCACTCATGCATAAAGGTCATCGGTAAAGCATAAAGTTTTCAAGGTCCTTCTGTTTTTTTTTTTTGCTCTTACAACTTTTCGATAATAGTTTGAACTTTACTGTGTTTTTTTTTTGTTCTCAATTTGTGTGAAGACATCATCATCATATTTTCTAATGAATAACATTTCCGTAGAAAAATTCTTTAACTTTGTACTCTGTACAGTGGTATTTTAACGCTCTTCCTCAATATTTTGTTGTAAACTGCAAAACAATATCTACGAAATTTTCAAGTTTTTAGAAGAAAAAAGAAAACTTTACACTCTAAACTAAAAAACTATTTTAGTATAAAGTTTAAATTTCGTCAAAAATTAAATCTAAATTTAGCAAAGCTAATGAAATAGACTCGGCCATTTGACTTTTTTACACGTTAATGGCGTGTGGCGGCCACTTGACTTCTTTGCGATGTAGTCTTATAGACAACTGGTGTTGTTGGTGTCATAGACCAATGTTAGTCATACATTTGTTCCTTGTGTTCATTCGTATGTCTTGTTACTGATTTTGGTGTGGCCTTCTGTTCGTCGTGTTATTCACAATTTATTGGCAAACTCATCATAAACAGCAAACTAGTTGAAAAGTATTTAAACTTCAGAATGTTAAAAACAGATGATAGCAGCGTCACACAGTAGAAGCTGAAAGAAAAAAATAAACTCACTCTAGTGCAACTAACTTTTAATATTGACAAAGTTTTCTGAGAGGGTGAACATGTGTGTGTGTGTGTGTGTGTGTGTATGCCGGCGAGTATGTGTGTAACACACAAGAAAGTTAATAATAATTTTCTGCGTACACAATCTAAGCTGTTGTCGAGAGTGTGTTTCAAAAAAAATTGGCATTGATTTATGGCAATTCTATGAACAGATTTCAAATGTGGCATGGTCGGTGTATAGAGAGATAAATCTATAGATGTTTCAAGGATACTTTGAAAATGTTGATACATTTTTTTTAATAACTTCAGGTCCTTTACTGACTATGAAACCACGAGAAAGAAAAAGTAACAAACGCAACCCCCCAAATGTTGACGACCCTCGTAAACGTAATAAGGACCATGATTTAAGGATATGCACCCGGAATGTCCGGACTATCTATAGAGAAGCCAATATCCGAATGGCGGATGTCCTCAAAAAATATAAGGCTGACATCACCGCCATTCAGGAGATGAGATCGACAGGACATAGATGATCGCGACATTGCGACATCTACTACAGCTGCCAATGCGAAAAGCACAAATTTGGATATGGATTTGTAGTTGGCGGAAGACTCAGACAACTTGTCTCGCGATTCAATCCTGTTAGTGATCAAATAGCCACAATCCGCATCAAGGCGAAATATTTCTACATTACGCTGATTTGTGCTCATGCCTCGGCGGAAGATAAAAACAATGAGATTAAAGATGTATTTTACGAGTGACTAAAGAAAACATACGACTGCGGCACTGGCTATGATATTAAGATGCTCTGGGAGACTTTAATGCAAAAATAGAAAGGGAAGATGTTGTTGGTCCATCGATCGGTAAATTTAGCCTGCATACCGACACGTCAGACAATGGGTTTAGGCTGTTTAGATTCGCAGCGGAAAGGAACATAGTAGTGAGTGGAACCAGATTCCAGCACAAAAATATCAACAAGCCAACTTGGCTATCCTCCGATCAACGCACCAAAAATGAAATTGATCATGTGGTAATTGATGGCAGGCATCCATCTAGTGTCATGGACGTGCATGTGATCCGTGGTGCTAATATTGGCTCGGATCATTACCTGGTTGCAGCCAAGGTGCGCACAATATTGAGCAGAGCGACAAACACACATAACCAAACAAAAAGAAAGCTGGAAATCGCAAAAATGCAAACCCCAGAGATAGCCACTACCTACTCCAATCAGCTCTTCCAACTTCTACGACACAACGCCTTTACATCTGACGTTCTCGATATACAGTGGTAGCATATGGCGCATTCCATTGCAACGCCGCAACAACCACGCTAGGATATAAAAAACGGTGCTCAGGCGAATCCTGGTACAATGATGAATGTCGCATAGAGTCTGAGGTACAGGATGCTGCTTATAGAGCAACGCTACAGCCAATTGTAACCCGTGCTGTTAGAAAACGGCACAAGGAGACGGTAAAACAGGCGAAACAGCTATTAAGGGGAAAAAGACGTCAGATTAACGAACGGGAGAACGAGAATATATATTGCTGCAGGGATCGAGGTGAGGCCTGAAAATTTTACAAGAAAGATAAAGCAAAAGGTAATGGTAATGGGCTCCCCTCCCGTAAGGAAAACAAGGATGGAAATCTGGTCACAGATACGCAGAGTCTGCTGCATATATGGAGAAAACACTTTCAGCAACTGATGGTTCCAAAAGGCAGCGCACGTGATTGTATCACGCCAATTGTCGACAACGGCTTAAATTGCCCACCACCACGTCAAGCCGAGGTAAGAAGAGCAATATCGAGGCTGAAAAATAACAAAGCAGCCAGCGCCGTCGGACTACCGGCAGAGCTCTTCAAGTCCGGTGGTGAGAAGCTGATAACGAGCATGCACCAACTCCTACGAACGGTTTGGCTTAAAGAGTGCATGGCCGACAATTGGAATCTAGGCTAATATAAACAAGACGACGGGCTATCGTGTGACCTCTTCAATGTAGTGATGGAGATGATAATGAGGAAAGCTGCAGAAAACACGAGTGGCACGATATTCAACAAAAGCTGCATGCTAATCGCGTACGCTGATGACGTAGACATCACCGGTTGAAAACTGTGACTGCAGCCTTCTCAGGCATACAGAAGGAATCAGCGAAAATGGGTCTAACAGTGAACAAGGGCAAAACTAAGTTATCAGTCAGGCATAGTGGTTAGAACACGCGACTACCATGCGAGAGATCGCAGGTTCAAACCTGGCTCCAGTCATCTTAAAAGAAAAAAAAAAGAAATACATTTTTCTTTCATTGTCGGCTCCCCTCGAATGTTGTTGACAGCAACTTCGCAGTATTAAGCGTCGATTCAATCGGCGTGTCTAGTAAGAGCTTCTCAAAACAGTGACGTTTCATTCGTCGATAAACAAGTAGGTGCCGTTAGTTGTGAATCTAAAAATAGAAAGCGTGTTAATTCACAACAACGCGAGAAGCTATCCCATACCTCATTCATGGGGTGCAAAGGCAAATTAAGTTTAAGTAAGTCTCCGCCATCAACAAAACAAATAATATCAGCCTCGAAATCTAGAGAAGAATCCTGGTTGCTAATAAATGCTATTACGGACTAAGCAAGCGATTCAATGACAGAGCCCTCTCTCGACGAACAAAAATCCAGCTATATCAGATACTGGTTCACCAGGCTTGATGAATCCTGGATACAAGCGGATGAATCGGTTCTGGCAGTATTCGGGAGAAAAATACTCCGTAAAATATATGGGCCCATCATCGTTAACGGAGAGTATCGGCGTCGTATGAATCATGAGCTGTACGAGCTGTACACTGACATTGACGTGGTCAGACGCATTTATGTGCAGCGGTTGCGTTGGCTAGGTCATGTTGTACGCATGGACGAAAATGTTCCAGCTCGAAAAGTCTTTGACAATGGACGCGTTGGAAGGTGCAGAGGAGGGCGGCCAAACCTCCATTGGAAACTGAGAACTTCACAGAAATGGTGTGACTAACTGGAAAAGAAGCGCAGAAGATCGAGGAGCTTATAATATTTTTTTACGTGCGGTTATAATCCAATATGATTGCAAAGAAGTGCCAGCTAAGTAGGTAATACAAGGATAGAGGTGAGTCCTGAACATTTTTCCAGAAAATAAAAACAAAAGGCTACGGTAATGGGCTCCCATCCTGTAAGGACAGTTTTATTAAAAAACAAATAAGTTCCGTATGAAAAGATGTATTTACAGCATCAACACAAATATTTCTTTATGTTGTTTGCATTATTATAGAAAATTATTGCATACTTTGTAGCTCAAATTGTTGCATAAGTCTTAACGACATCGAAAAAAAAATAAAAATGTTCTCGACATAATACATTTTTTATCTAGTTACCGACGAAATATAATTTTTATTACAAATAAAATCCCAAAAAGAGCAAAGATATGTATGTAATTACAGCAAATATTGGCGCCACTCAAGGTCCGTTCACTACATTCTAGTTTGGCAATAATTTTTCATTTTGATTAGTCATTTCAAGCGCTGATTCACCTAAATTTCTCACAAATGTTCAGTGTTGCAAACTGCATGGGAAGAATACAAGTGCATATTAATGTCTATATTTTATTATTAATACTTCCATTTTGCACCAGATATCTTTATAATTTCGTTGCTTGAATATTGGTGACGCTGAATAACTTCATCCGCATGTTTGAAAACACTGTGTGCGCTAAAAAGTATGCAATAACTTGTATTTAATTTTTTCCAAACGCTAAGAAGTATGCAATAGTTTTCTGTAATAATGCAAACAACAGGAAAAAATATTAGTGTTGATGCTGTAAATACATCTTTTCATACGTAACTTTTTTGTTTTTGAATAAAACTGTATACTTCAAAAGCAAAATGTTCTTGGTTTTTATAGGGCTTTAATCCTTTTAAAAAATATTTTTAAATGAGACCATCATTACAAGATTTTGTCGTATGTCAGCGACATCTATAGGACAAATGTAGTACTCGTCGAGACCTATACACCGATGTCTTTTATTTAACGATTGAGCCACAAACACGATTTTGGCTGTTTTTCCGGGGGGTGGGGGAGGAAAAAAATGTTTTTGAAGTTGTCTCGAGGTGATCTTTAATATTTGCCCTCGACTTTGGAAATTTTTTTTCGCGACCCGGTCTAGTACGTCCTTTTCCTTAGGTAATACGTTACATTATTGATTGTACCAGGACTTGTTTGTGAGTGGTTTTCATAACCAAGTACCCTCGGCCGATTCGTTTTTTAGCAGTTATTAAGAGAGTTGTTTGGAGTTGGTATTGGCTATTGCGGTGGTATGCGCTATTTTTGGACTGGTTAATGTCGTTCGTGCCTTGGCTGCAACTACATGATGATCCTAGTCACACGCCTTCTGTATATCTTTGCGTTGAAATCCGGTATACCAGTCTGAATACTGAATCGAAGGTGTTGCTGTATAGGCTGAGTTTACCGATAAAACAAAACTAAATCGGCGAAATATGAAAATACGACGCATTGATGCTTATAATAACAATTCGGCTATTTACATGGTTGAAATGCAAGACTAGGTGTCTCAGTCTTTTATGGGCTATGAATCCAAATTCGTGTCATTCTGCATTACAGCTATAAAATATGTTACAGTTCCTAAGTAGTATACGTCCCTATCTCTCTCAGCCGCACTTCCTGAATTACACAGTACAGCACATGATTTTGGGACTCAATTCTGATTACTGCACGTGAAAGTAGCCCCATAAAGAAGAAGTTCTGCATCATTCGTTTTGTCCAGTTACATGTAATAGTATTTTAATATCGATTTGAAGTTAGTAAGTATCGTATAGGGGAATTTGTCACGTTTTAGACTTTTTTGTGCCTACGTCACTGTTTGAGAAGCTTTTACTAGACATGCCGATTATCTCGACACTTATACTGCGAAGTTGCTGTCGACAACATTCGAGGGGAGCCGACAATGAAAGAAAAATGTAGATGACTGGAGCCGGGAATTGAACCCGGGATCTCCCGCATGGTAGTCACGTGTTCTAAGCACTATGCAACGGCCGGAGAAATCCGATCAGAAAACTAAAATTCCCATTTCTATCTGACGTAGTTTTTGCACAATTTTTTTTAGCAAGTGTTTGTTTTTAATTGAAAATCTATATTTTGCCCCCATATATAAAATTGTTCCAAAGTTGTACCCAAGATACTGTGCCTGTCAAAATGCCACGACCCACGTAAAATAAACAGATTTATGTTAACAATATTCTACACTCCATCACAAGGATACACCCCAAATCTGCGACATATTCTCCAAGGGCACTAATATCTAATGAATCCTGGTTGCCATGGTTTATAATATCTTTTTAATATTTCAAAAATACTACGTTAATGCAGAAAACAAACCTCAACGTTTGTTGGAAATGTTGCCTGGTTATTTAAATACCCAACGCCAACGCAAACATATTCATGACAATACCGAATGTCTCATCCCAGCCCAGCATCAATGCAATTGGGTTATAAACTGCTAACGATTTGGATCATTGAATTATTACGACCATTTGAATACTTTGTTGTTTGTTTAGCTTTGTTTTGCTTTGTTTTGTTGACGGAGCTTAGTTACCCACCTTGGGTTTAACACATTATTATTACCCATACACCTTGTGGCTTTATCAAGCGTATATAAACTTTCAATTACTGCAACCACAGTAAAAGGTCCTGGTATACGTATATATACTCGTATTTTGTGTGTTGAGCTCATCCCGTTGTGTTTGTTTTTCGGAATCCCTATGAATTGTTTTCCTTTACAGCTCTTGGTGTTTTCGAAACACCCTCCGAATTGGATGGCAGTCACGCAAAGTTTTGCACTTTTTTTTTTTGGTTTTGGTTCTTCTTGTTTTTTTTGTGCCATTAAAATTTATGCGGAAATGCTTTTAAAAATATTTTAATGGTTGACCTAAAGTACCTCTTGGATTTCCAAATGAAATCAAACCCAACGAAATTTCATACAGACGGCACCAAACACACAATGCGTTTTGTTTAACAAAATTCTGTAAGCAACAAAAGCAGGGGACGCTCCCTAAGTGAAAACAAAACTTTGCATACGAATACAAAAATTTTAAAATGCAAATTTGGCATTCGCCTCTCTTATGTGGCCATGGCGCTGTGTAACGCGCTCTTAAGACATAGTCATAGTCTCGCTTAACTTTACACCGCATTAACAGCAAATCCTCTGGCCATTGCTATATTGGGCTGACTGTTGCGTGGTTAGCGTGCTTTGGTTGTAGCAGTCACTTTTCAATTGTCGTTTAAAAAGGACCCCATGCTTTGAACGGCTTCTGCCCCAAAAATTATGCAACAAATAATGCTTGTGGCCATAAAACAACATGACAAAGTTAAGGAGAAAATATGTGTATATACATATTTTATATACTTAGTTTTTTTTTTTATTTTGTATACACATTCATCACAGCAAATATAAGCGAATGAAAATTATGTTTTATATTTCGTTCTTTTTTTTACTTGGTCATCCACGACAAATGAACTCAATTCCTACAGACACAATGGACTCTGCGGCTGATAACCGCGAAAAAATCAATAAAAATAATGTTTATTATGCTTTACGATGACACTTTGAACATTCTGACCAGGGAGAGGGGGGCCAGCAACGGAAACATCATAGCGGAAATGTTGGGGGTCACTTTATCATTGTCGGCAGCGGAAAGGCAAGAAGCAAAGCAAAAGAGGCAACACCTTCAGCAGCAGACAGTAATAAAGACGCTAGGGACGTTGTACTATCTAAAGCGCACAAGTGTCTGAGATATTGTCATTTGAAACGACCTTCAGCGGCGTTTTTAATGACCCTTGATAGAAGCATTAAAGTGGCCTAAAATTAAATTAACTTAAAACATCATATTTATAATCTTAAAATTCTCATCTCGTTTTCTAGCTAAAAAAAAGGAAAAGAGAACGACGAAAACGAAAGAAAAAAACAACAATACTTGCTAATGATTTTCTTATCTTCAAGTGTTGGTTTGGGGGGCAGAAGCGGGAACGCAATAAATTATACTGTGTGTATACATATAAAGTGACGCATTGAAAGATGTGATAAATTACTTTTATAAATATTTGTTATTTCTTAGAATATATTTGTGGTGTTAAAAACACAATGTGAATACATCAGCTTTTCTTAGAAATTTGTTAGTTCACAACATTTTCCTAAAGGGATTTAAGATCCTTTATATGATAATTAAAACATGTGACTATCGTAAGGGTGACCTGGGTTCGACACCTGCCGCTAAAATCTCACTCTTTGTGATCGCCGGTCCTCTCGATGTTATAGACAGCAACTGCCTGAGGAGTCGGATAACAGTTCGTGCTTAAGTTAAGTCCTTGGAAATATTATTTTTGAAAAGTTTTGAATTTTGATGAAACTGGATATGTGGCTCAAATGTTCAGAATATTTACGAATATTTCCATTATAACAGAACAGCTTTTTTGTCTAGTAAATGTTCAGCAAGAAAAGTACTATGTAGAAAATTTTTTTAGAATTTTTAGCTAGAGTCATCTGACTATGATTAATGCCATAGGCCACATCATATTTATATATTTAGTTTTCATCACATATGTCTCATCTTCTCAGTTACTCACTTTCTTCTTCTTAAATGGCATTAACAACAGAATTTCATCCATCAGTAACAGCACGTAGAAAAGTATTCCAAGCGCTTCGGTCTTTTGCGCTCCGTAGATAGGTCGTCACACTAAGCTTAGTTAACAGCTCTTTCACCTGGTCCATCCATCGGAGTTTTGGTCGCCCCCTCCTGCGCCGCCCCTCCAGTTTATTGCCGAAGACTTTTCGAGCCGGGGCGTTTTCGTCCATTAGTCCAACGTGTCCAAGCCAGAGCATTCGATCTATTTCACCGCGCTTGACTACGTCGATGTTGTTGCACAGCTCATACAGCTCATGGTTCATTCGATGACAGTAATCGCCGTTAACGATGATGGGTCCAAATATTTCGCGAGGTATTTTTTTCTCGCAGACTTCCAGAATAGATTGAACCGCTTATGTTATTACCCAGAATTCTGCGCTGTAGCGCAAGACAGGTAGTGTCAGTGTCTGGTACAGTTGGATCTTTGTTCTTCGAGAGAGCGCTTTTTCATTAAATCACTTGCTCAGCGAATAGCAGACGCGGTTTACCATCATTTTTCATCTCTTGATTTCTAGGCTGACATTTAAGTTTTTGTTTACGGCGGAGCCAAGGTAGTCAAAATCATCTACCACTTCAAAGTTATAGTTCTCAACGTTCACGCAGCGTCCCAAACGAATAGACTCTTTGTTCGTTGAAACAAAAAACTTAGTTTTGTCCTCATTTATCACCAGATCAACTTCTGCCGACTGCTCCATAATGCTCGAAAAGGTGTTACTGCGGCCTTTTCGAGCATTGAGAAACAGTTGGCAGAAGTAGGTCTGGTGATTAGTGAGGACAAAACAAAGTTATTTGTTTCAACGAACACAGTTCTCGGCCAATGATATCTATATCATCGGCATATGCAAGCAGCATGTGGCTTTTGGTAAAGATGCTGCCAGTCGAGTTTACTGCTGCCTTCCGCATGATGATCTCCATTATGATATTAAAGAGATCACATGACATACTATCGCCTTGTCTGAAGCCTCGCTTGGTAGAAAATGGCTCTGTTAGATTTGTGCCTATCTTCAATGAAGACTTCGTGTCAGTCAGTGTCATCCCGCAAAGTCGTATCAACTTCGCGGGGATACCAAACTCAGCCATAGCATCTAATACCTTTTTTCGTATCGGACTGTCGATTGGAGCTCTGTGGTCGATAAACAGATAGAAGCTGTCGATCTGCATTTCTTGGGGATTTACCAGGTCTAAAGCCACACTGATAGACCCAATCAGGGTAGGCTTTAGTCTTTCATATAACACACTAGACAGGACTTTGTAAGGGATGGGTATAAGGCTGATCCTGCGATAGTTGGTATACATCGACTTTGATCGACTTTCTTAAGCACAGGACAAAGAACACTCAGTTTCCAATCATCGGGCATGCATTCCTTGAGCCAAATCGGGTTTATAAGCTTTTGCATGCATATTGCCAGCACATCGCCGCCGGCTTTCAAAATTTCTGCCGGTAGTCCATCGGCTCCCGCAACTTTATTACTTTCACGCAATGTAATTACCGGGCTGATCTCATTTTGACTCGGTGGTTGACAATCTAATCCGTCGTCGATGATTGGTTTGATTATGTCACTTATGTTGCCTTCTAAAACGAGAAGAGAACGAAAGTGTTCCCTCCATTTGTGTAGTACACTCTGAGTGTCCGTGACCAGATTTCCGTCTCTGTCCTTACAGGTAGGGATTCCTGTTCCCAAATCTTAGCTTTTTACCTTTTAGGAGATCTTTCGGGCTTCACATCTTTCCCGATATCCTGGCTCTCTCTCTTTTCTTCAAAGCCACTTTTACCACCTGAAGAGCCGTGTCATCTCCCTCCTCTTCTCATTATAACGCTACGTTACAGCTCGTGTTGTCATTGGCTGCAGTTTTTCCCTGTAGGCAGAATCTCTTTTCTCAGATATTTAGCGACATTCATCATCATACCAGGGCCATATGATGCCGCTGAGTGTCGGAAACATCAGACTTAGGGGGGTTTGTTTGAATTAATTGAGATAGCTGGTTGGAGTAGGCATTGGCTACCTTGGTGGTATGCAGCTTTATGATGTGTAGCTTCCTTTGCGTTTGGTTAACACAACACTCGTGTCCATAACGCATACCACGTGATCAATCTGGTTTCTGGTCTTTTGATCAGGGATATCCAGGTGGCCTTGTGGATATCTGGTTCCACTCACAA
The DNA here is from genome assembly GCA_964034835.1 of Muscina levida. NCBI lineage: Eukaryota > Metazoa > Arthropoda > Insecta > Diptera > Muscidae > Muscina > Muscina levida. Next base: position 14,988 of record CAXIUB010000347.1, on the reverse strand, counting down.
TCATGTTTCTTGTCGACGCAGTCTGGATCCGTTATCGGATGTGTTGTTGTGTAGACTGAATTTTCAGATTGCTGAACCAAGAGCATCTTTCCTTCCTATTTGCACATTTAAATCTCCCAGAACAATTTTAATGTCATGTGCAGGATAGCGGTCATACATCTCCTCCAGGCGATCATAGAATGAATCTTTAATGTCCTTGTCTTTGTCTTCTGCCGAGGCGTGTACACAGATCAGCGTAATGTAAAAATATTTCGCCCTGATGCGAATAGTGGCTATTCGGTCACTTTCAGATCGAAATTTGTGTCTTTCTGCATGGCAGCTGTAAAAGATGACACAGTTTTTCGCCGTTTGAATTTCTGTCCCGTCCGTTGCATTTCCTGTATGGCGATGATGTCAGCCTTGTAGTTGTCGAGGACGTCTGGCAGTAGGACAGAGGCACTATCTCTGTAGAAATTTCAGACAGTGCAGGTGCATATCCGTTAAACATGGTCCTTGTGACGTTTTCGGGGTTCGTCAACATTTAGGAGGGTTCTTCATTTATCTTTTCTTCGTGTTTTCATAATAATTAGTTTGTGTAAGGAGAGTCCCTAATTAGGCCATCGCTCCCGATCCTGGTTTCTTGGGGCTGCCAAAGCCACTAAGAGAGCCTCTGTGTTGAGCTTCAATAACTTTTGTTACCTACTTGCTAAGACGCATCGGTGATAGCATGCCGTAAAGGTCACTCAACATTGTGCCATCTCACATTTGCTACCACTGAACAGATGTTCAATGGCATTTTCCAGGGAATATGGATCTCTCGGACGTTGTGAGCTGTTTGGGGACCTCCAAAGAGAGATTCTGCCTATTTCCAATTGAATAACGATCAGAAATAATCAAATAAGAAAATCTCCCAACTCAGTTATATTAAATTTAAATTCTTGTAATCCCTATAAAATTCAAATCATTTTCCAATTGATGCCAATGCTGCATTTGTTATTGTTATGCGTTCTCGTATACATTACAACATGGAATGTCTCAAACAGACTGTGGTGAGTTGCATTAAACTGCATATAGCCTTAATTGACGTAATTAAATGTCAAATATGTCGTGGTAAATTTCATTATAATTTGCCCTATCTGTAAACAATTTGCCTTGGAGCTAATTCAATTGAATAATTGACACTACAACTGGACGGATGAAAAAATATGTATGGAATGCAGCTTTTATATAGTTGCTATACAATTTTTTTTCACAATAATTGTTATTTAAAGTTTTTTGTTTTATTACGCGGTTAACAAATGAATCCATAAACAATGGACTTAATAGTGTTAGAATGTTGACGTGTTGCAACCGCATTTATGTTAGAAGCTTTAGAAGTGTTGACATAGCCAACATTACATGAGTTTTTACGCAATATGCAAGTTTTATTTTCTAACTAAATTTGTTTGTGTGTTTTGTTTCTAGTTAACAAAACATTCAAATATTTTATGTTAATCTAACCACAGTAGATTTGGGTGTGTTTGCCACAGCTTATCTAGTAATACTATAATATGTACATCATAGCTTTTCCTTTATTTCCGAGAGAGAAATCTAAATGTTATCACCATTAAGCCATAACCACTGTGGCAGTCTCTTCAAATGCTCATTTTGTATTCTTGACTATTATTTATTATACCGGATGTTGTAGCAACCATTGCTTTATGTTTCCGTTTCATTGCTCCCGCTCGACAGCCACTAGTTCCGGCTATACAGCTTAAACTATTTACCTTTAGCTGCTGCTTTCTACTTTTACTACACAACAAAACAAACTTGTCATACATACATACATACGATATTGTAATATAATCTCTTAATTTATGGCCAACATTTATAGTTATGACTATTTTTATGTCCCAACCAGCACTCGTTGATGGATTTCATTTGAATTTCTGTTTTGTTTGTTTTTACATCAAAATCACATAATTTATGCAGTTATTACGTTGAAAATTTGTATGTCTTGTTTCCGACAACAATCAAATATACAAACTGTATACGTTTTCAGTGAAATAATGTTATAAAGTGATTTATTAAATTGCTCGTAAAATTTGATGTGATTCATGTAAAAAAAAATAACACACGAAAACAAACATATAATAATGTTGAGGGGCAAATTTGGAAGTAACATTTAATGTGGTCACATGGGGTCCCATATGTGTGGTTTAGTGGTTCATATATAGATCTATAGACTATTGTGAAATCCCGTCGTATCCCCAACCATAATTTTTAAGAGGAGGGCAAATTTGGAAGCAACATTTAATGTGGTCACATGGCGTCCCATATGCGTGGTTCACTGGCTCATATGTGGATCTATTTCTATTCTTATTGTAACATTCAGAACTGAACTTTTCCAGACCTAAATAGTATTAGTACAGGGTGTACCAAAAGTCTTTAATGAAAGTATACATATGTGACATTGCTTCATCTTAGAAAATTTTCATGAAGTCGTGACAAATGTTTTGAATTTCTTTGCGTATACTTACTTAAGTGGCCCATTACAAATTACGAAAGGGGCTCATAAATTAGAGGCCTGAAGTATTAAATAGTTCCACACGCGTTCTCCAGTTAATCCTACCAGATGGTGGCACGTCACCTACCACTTGGTCCTTGCAACGAAGTTTGTGTCTCCCTGCTCTGCGCCGTATTCAGGTTCGCCTTCAAAAGCCCTTCTCGCTGGAGCATTTGTATCCATCCTGGCAATATGTTCCAGCCATCGTAGTCGATGGATTCTGTGATGTCGTGGTAAAGCTCATACAGCTCCTAGCGCATTTAAAGGCGAAACTCGCCGTCGACACAGATAGGTCCATATATTTTTCAGAGTACTTTTCTCTCGAATAGCCCACTTTTGGTATATCCGTTGTCGTAAGCACCCACGATTCGGCAGCATACAAAATAACGGGTAAATTAGCACCTGATATAGCTGTTTCTTAGTATCCCTAGATAAGGCGGTGTTACTAAAGTGCTGCAAAAGTCCTTAAAAACTAATACAATTTTTCTTGTTGACAGAAGATCCGAGGAAGGTAAACTCATCTACTACCTCACCACAATAATTTTCAATGTTGACGGTGCGTCCACATCAAGAGGAATCTTTGTTCGTCGAAATCATTATTTTTGTTTTGTCCTTGTTGACCGCTGAACCCATTTTAACTCACTCCTTTTCTTAAAACTTAATCTTTATTTCCTTTTACACCCCATGAATGAGGTATGGGATAGCTTCTCGCGTTGTTGTGAATTAACACGCTTTGAATTTTTAGATTCACAACTAACGGGACCTACTTGTTTATCGACGAATGCGAACGTCACTGTTTGAGAAGTTTTTGCTAAACATGCCGATTGACTCGACACTGATACTGCGACAATGATGTCGACAACATCGAGGGGCCGGCAATGAAAGAAAAATGTAGATGACTGGAGGCGCAAATCGAACCCGGGATCTCCCACATGGTAGTCGCGTGCTCAAACCACTATGCCACGACCGGTCCCTGACTCCTTTTCTAGTTATGGAAAAACTGCAGCAACATCTCGCAGATTTCCGTCAATGATGTAAATACCATTGACATAGGTTAGTGGCATGGGGCTCTTGATTATTATGGTGCCAGCTATTCTCATCACCTTTTCCATAACTATATCAAATAGTATACATGATAAGCTATCACCCTGCCTGAGACCTTTTTTCGTGTTGAATAGTTCAGAGTGATCCTTACCAATCTTTATCGAGGATTTAGTGTTTCAAAGTAGTCTGCAAAGTTGAATTAATTTTGCAGGAATACCAACAGCTTTGTAGTCGACAAAGTGGTGGATATGTCGTAAAGTGAATATTTGTTTCGTCGTAGATTTACCAGGTCAAAAGCCACACCGGTAAATCTAATTACACAGTACAACATATTTTAGCTCATTGATTTGGGACTCAATTCTGAGAACTGCACGTGAAAGTAGACCCAAAAAGCAGATGTCTTGCATCATTCGTCTTGTCAAGTTACATGCTATAATAAATAAATATCGATTTGAAGTTAGTATGTATCGTATAGGGGAATTTGTTACGTTTTAGGCTCTTTTGTTTGACATAACTCGAGAACCAGTAGTCCGATTTAGCAGAAGCAAATTTAAAAAAATTAAGAATTACAATTCCTTTTATCTCTTCATATAATGTTTCCCTACATAAGCAACAGTTTAACTTTTCGATTCATGAAATGATTTTGAACTGGCTTTATGTTATATCAGTTACAATAAAACGTTTGTACTCTGTGGCGTATGATTTACGTGGAATATTACTAATGATAATCATACGCCACCATACAGTATTTATGTTATGTCAAACAAAATGACCTAAAACGTAACAAATTCCCCTATACGACACTTACTAACTTCATATCGATATTAAATTATTATGGCATGTAACTAGACAAAACAAATGATGCAGAACTTTTTCTTTTTGGGGCTACTTTCACGTGTAGTTCTCAGAATTAAGTCCCAAAATAATGTGTTGTACTGAGTTAGTTTTTCTACAACTGAGACTCCAATCCCTGGGTATGATCTCCTTTAGCCAGATGTTCTCCGTGAGCTGATGTATGCTCCTAATCAGCTCCTTCCCACCTTCCATAAACTATTCAGCCGGGAGACCACCGGCTTCTGCAGCTTTGTTGTTTTTAAGACAGGATATTGCCACACATATAGCGCTCTGGCTCAGAGGTTGACAGTTAATACCATTGCCATGGATTAAAGCGGGGTCTGCTGGAATCGTGTCCGTATCCAGTAGATTTCTGAAATGATCTTCCATATCTTCAGAACGTTATCAGGGTCCGTCACTATCTGGTCATCGTTGTCCTTGCTGGAGGGCAACCGTGTTCCACGCATTCTCGCCTTAACTCTCTGGTAAAATTTTCGGGTTTCCACTCTACTTCGGAGCAACTCTGTGCACTCGTCCTGCCTCTTCTTCAGCTCCTTCTTTTTTCTTCTAAAAAGACACGTTGCCTGTCGTCTCTTCTCCCTGTGCCGTTCACGAACAGCTCGCGTTGCCATTGGCTGCAGTTTCGCCCTGTATGCAGCAACCGTCTCTCTCGTGGCATTGCGACATTCATCATCGTACCAGGCATCTTCTTGAGACGGCTTTGAGTACCCAATTACGCTTCCCGCAGTCCATTCAATGGAGTCGGTTATATATTGTCAATGCGAGGTAATATTATCAGGGGTTGCAGCATTCCATAGCAGTTGAGTTGGGTGACAGGTGTAGGCGTCCGTTACCTCTGTGGCCCGAAGTTTACCGAGGCTTCACGAAAAGCCCCCCAATGAAATAACGCCCAAACGAGAAATGAAATATTCCCCAAATTTTTTTCATACAATTTTGGGTGTTATTTGGCTCTATGAAAAATGCCCCAAATGCAAAATGCCCCAAAAAAAAACGAAAAATTACCCAAAATAAAATTGGGCGAAAAAAAATGAAAAATGACCCAAAACTCAAGAACGAAATTTTCCCCAAAAATTATGAAAAATACCCCACAAAATTTATGAAAAATACCCCAAAAAAATATTCTTCTAAACAAATCTAGCATTTTTAAAAGACGAATGCGGTGGGGGGCACGCCCCCCGCCGCATCCGTCGTTATCAGTTTCTATACTCTCTCTTTAGCTTTATTAAAAGACGAATGCGGTGGGGGGCACGCCCCCCGCCGCATACGTCGTTATCAGTTTCTATACTCTCTCTTTAGCTTTATTAAAAGACGAATGCGGTGGGGGGCACGCCCCCCGCCGCATACGTCGTTATTAGTTTCTATACTCTCTATTTAGCATTATTAAAAGACGAATGCGGTGGGGGGCACGCCCCCCGCCGCATACGTCGTTATTAGTTTCTATACTCTTTCTTTAGCTTTATAAAAAGACGAATGCGCCCCCCGCCGCATACGTCGAAGTAAGTATCTTAACTATCTCTCTGTCATATTTCATAAGTCGAAAAATAAAGTGAGGGGGGGGGGCGTCCGCCCCCCCCTTTCTTTATCATCTGCACCATGCTTTTTTATTTTTTATTATATGGAAAACAATTGGGGTATTTTTCATATCTGCAAAATTGGGTCATTTTGCATATGAAAAATGACCCAAAATTAAAAAACGAAATTTTACCTAAAATAAATGAAAAGTACCCCAAAATTTATGGGGGATTTTTCATATGAAAAATTCCCCAATTTTGTATGGAAATTTTTTTGGGTAATTTTTCGTTTTTTTTTTGGGGCATTTTGCATTTGGGGCATTTTTCATAGAGCCGTGTTATTTCATATGAAATAACTCCCAATTTTTTTGACGTTTTTCATTTTCCTTTGGGAATTATTTCATTCCTCATTTGGGGTTTTCAAATTATGAAATAATCTCCAATGAAATAACACCCAACCAATCTGTTAATTTCGGGGTTTGTTTCATATCGTGTATAATTTGGGTGTTATTTCATTTTTTATTCGGGGTTTATTTCATTTTTAAAGCTGTTGGTTTTTAGGGGTTATAATTATATAATTATATAAAAATAGGCCTTTTACAAGAAAACTTTTAGCCGGTGAATATATTACAATATCTTTCGAATGTTTCCAGATACTTCCATTTGTGTTAATTTTGACAGATAGAAAATCAAGAAAATGCACCGAGCTTTTTTTCATTTTAAAAATGATATCTAAGAATGGAAATTTTTTAAAATTTTTAAGAGTTCTATAAAAGAAAGAATTCAATAATAGCAGAGAGTTTGATTTGCTTTTGAACATTGGAGGTCGTTGTGTAAAGGCCAAACGTAAAAGGCAAATTGTCTTCCGAACTACAAAAATAGAGCAGGGCTACAACGCTGTTGGTCCATATTGACTTCATGAAATCCTTGGTGAAACTGACTCTTTTATGGAATTTGGGCATAATTTCATTTTTGGTGCTGATGGGGTTTATTTCATTGCAGGTTATTTCATATTCATCATTGGTTGTTATTTCATATGAAATTACTCCCAAATATTGGGGGTTGTTTCGTTTTCGCTTTAGGCTTTATTTCATTTATTTTTGGATGTTATTTCATTCACTGTTTTTGGGTGTTATTTCCAATTTTTTGGGGTTTATTTCATTGGGGGTTATTTCCTGGGCGTTATTTCATTGGGAGGCTTTTCGTGGAGCCGTTTACCGATGCCCAGCTGTCGTTGTGCCAGGTTTAGTACGATTTTCGACATGCTTAGCTTTGTAAGTACCTTAGCTGCGGCAAGATAGTGATCGGAGTCAATGTTCGCACCCCCTGATCACTCGTGTGTCACATTATGCGTGCCTTCCATCGACTAGCACGTAATCAATCTGATTCCTCGTCAATTGATCGGGAGATAACCATGTTGTCTTATGAATATTTCCATGGTTAAATCTTTCCATCTAGTCTAGAAGTCAATCAGCCTTTTCCTCCTACTTTCTGGCAAAATTTTCGGGCTTCAACTCTATCCTTGTATCGCTCTATATCCTCGTTCTCCTGTTCCTTCATTTGACGTTGTTTTTCGCTTAAAAAGCTGCCTCGCTTGCTTTACATTTCCAAAAAATGATTGATTCATGCAGTCAAGCTGCAGAAATCGTCATATTTGGCTTTAAATCCGGAACCAGTGCCAATATTACCGTGAATGCCGACCTCTACAGGCAAATGATTTGTGTTTTTATATTACTCATGCCATTGCAAATCATTTTGGAGGAGAAAGTGTTTGCACAAGACGGCACAATATGCCATACAGCTCGTGAAACCATCAATGTGTTGAGCCAAACGTTTGGTGACCGAAATATTTCAGAAATAGACCTGGGAGTTCTACACCTAGTTTTCGTAATTTGCCACCTTTGGACTACTTTTCGTGGGGGTACAGTAAATTTTTAGTCTCTGCCAACATTCGACGTACAAAAGAAGAAATAATACCGGCTATGATTAAAAATGTGATCCAAACTAGAGTGGCATAAAGGCCTTCATAAGACGCAGACGCAGAGACACCCCATAAATGAGGTACGGGATAGCTTCTCGCGTTGTTGTGAATTAACACGCTTTGTATTTTTAGATTCACACTAACGGCACCTACTTGTTTATCGACGAATGCGAACGTCACTGTTTGAGATTGCCTCGACAATGAAGGAAAATGTAGATTACTGAAACCAGGAGTCGAACCTGGGATCTCCCGCATGGTAGTCGCGTGTTCTAACCACTATGCCACGGTCTATCCATTTTGGAATACTTAATGAAAAAATGCCAAATGTTCTAGTAAGAGTCCCGTTGTGATTCACACTAAATATTCCTATTCTGTACGGTCAGCATCGCATTCAAGCCATTTCGTTGCTCTGATGAACCCATAGATGTTCCGCAAATCGCCTACTGATAGACAGGTATTGTCAATAAGTATCCGAAGATCAAGTTTTTTTTATCTTATTACAGCTGTGATGTTCCTCAAATGGACTCTTGACAGGTTCAGCACAAATCGTGGCCTCTGTATATCCATTATAGGCCAAATACGTTTGGTCGCCGTTTTATCTTATTACAGCTGTGATGTTCCTCAGATGGACTCTAGACAGGTTCAGCACAAATCGTATCCTCTGTATATCCATTATAGGCCCAATACGTTTGGTCGCCGTACAAGTGGTTTCTCTCACCCATCTCTTCTGAGCAATGAGGTTCAGTTTCCCCGCAATGAACAGTTTCCCCCTTATGAGAAGAACTCCAATTACCATATAAGTTACCATATAAGTTCCCTTGTCCTAGAACCAATGTAAGGGTAACCGTCGAATGTCTCGCCTTCTCCTTAAGAGACGACAGGGATACTCGAATATTTCTCGAAGTGGTATCCATGCACCTTACTATTTGGTACTTTCTATATGGGCTAGATAAAGATAAATGTATTATAAGCATACTGTACACAGCTCATCATTGTCATTACTAGAGAATGTTTCTATCATTTTCTAAAAAAACATTGTTATAATGTATTCCATGCAGCATTTTCATAACGTTAATGAGCATCAACCTTAATTATGTTACCCACCTGTTTCTTTACTTAGACATTATATATTTTAATTTAACTTCCTTATACATCAAACCTCCACAGCATTACTACCTTATTCATGTCTTATGACATCCTGAAATCAGCAGCTTGCCTACACTTACAGAACTCTGTCTTTCTGTTTTAAACTTCAACATATTTTTTTACGCACACCTGCACCTGTAGTGAGTTATGAAGTAGAACGCTGAAATTTATAGTTTCAACTTTAAGTAATTTTTTACTTTAATAATTTAATATTAAACAAAGGAAAGAGCATTTTTCACCATCACTATTAGTATATTGTGTTTTTTTCGCTTTCATTCAGTCAAAACTTCTGTAGGCGAAGGAAAACTAAAAAAGAAACTTGAGAGTGAAATATATAGGAGCCATTTGTAGATGGCGTTTCTGTTGATTAATGGTCTGCGATTATTTCTGGTGTCTTTTTTCAACATCTAAGTTATGTGGCGTCAGAAGGAGCCTTTGCAGAAATCCGGAATTAAAATGTTTTCATTCTTGCCACTAAATATGTATATCTTCCGACTGTAGTAGAGTTGTTTTTTTGTTGGTCCTGTATGTCGTACTTTTAAACTGGCCTTTGTATTGTATTGTTATGTTTATTATGTAGTTTTTTTTTTGTTGCTGCTTTTGTCGAACATTCATTTTTGTGTTAGGGGTGATGCTTTTAACATATACGTTTGTTTTTTGTTAAGGTTTCAGAGAGAGAGAGAGAGAGAGAGAGAGAGAGAGAGAGCTAGAGACAGTACTTGATTTAGAACAAGTATATAGTATAACTATGTATAAATCTCAAGTTACGTTATACCTTAGTTAGGTATAGACATTGCCACATAACCATATATGATTACCATCTCATACAGTGATAAACCTTTTTCAAAGACCAGTGACAATCCTATTTTACACATACTTTGTTATTTTATCCCACTTGAAATTATAAGAAAACCATACCCATATGCAAACAATTTGCAATATCTTGGAAATACTCAACTGAAGTTACGACACTTTCCATGTATGATTTCATCTAAGTGTAAATCCTGCAAATAAATAATGACCTTTGAGTTCCTTGTGCTATTCAATTTGTAGGGCACTGCTGACAGCCCATCTAACTACGGGTACTTGAGTCCCATGAAAACAGCAGCAGCAAATTAATTTCCTATTTATAAAATGTTCTCCTAATGTTTGTGGTATCATGCTTTTATCATGCCGCAACCTCACAATAATAAGTTCAAACACCACCACTCCTCGGAGACTTTGGAATGTTGTGTGTTTTGTCCTGTCGCCTCATGAGAGAATTGCCATTATTAGTTGAGAGCGTTACTCCTAAAAGCTATTAAATCTAAGAAGATTTTAATATTGTAATGGTTGTAAATTTCAATGAAATATAATTGCATTTTTTCTCTAATGCCACCAAGTGTAACATTTAAATTGTAAAGAAAATAATTTAGTGTTGTGTGTGTTTGCAAATATTTTAGGGGTCTAATGAGAAGAGCACTAAATACATCGTACCTACAGCCATTAAGAGAACAAGTTAAGCTAAAGAAACATTTTCGTTAAGAATTTCAAATATTTAAATGGAATTCTTCAGGAAATTATTTGAGTCCTTTTGTTACGTTATCAAAGATTTAAAAACGTTTTGTAAGCGTGAAAAATTTTATTGCCACCTAAATTTATATTCAAATGATGTTGTTGCCTACTATTATGTTAGCCAGTTTTTGCTTGATGCTAAAAACAATGAAATCACAATGAAATCACATAAATTATAGTATTAGGAAGATAATGATTAGGGATTAGCATACACATACATTACAGATCTCACCCTTCGCATTGTGTTTCTATAAATTAAACTACTGTATCTAGGGCAATTACTTTTGTTATTGAAATTCCTGGAAATTGTTATGCAAACAACGAAAATAGTTATGCAACGCGAAACATTTAAGCATCCATGATCATGAGTGTTAATTGCTTAGTACACACAAATTACAAGGACTTTCCATAATAAATAGAAAGCGGTACCCAAAAAGTTTGTACAATTATATCAGCTTTTGCCTCTGCGAAACAAGAACTCAGAAAAATTTCTTGTTAAAATTGTATAACAAAAATTAATAAATTATGTATGGGTAAAAATAAACTAACATTGATAAACCACCCAATATAATTAACAACAAAATCGTTTACATTGAAAAAAAAACAGGAAATACAATTTCATATACAATTTGTTTTTTACTGTAAAATATTTGGACAACGCTATGTTTTTCGTACTCGACGATTGGAGTATGAAAGAAGAACTCGTAATTTAAGAATACAAATACCATTAATATCATTTCCCTACATAATCAACAGATTCTCAGTTATAAATAAGTTTATGAAAAAAATATAAGACTTGCCAAAAAAAAATTATATTTAAAAAATAATAAAAAATCCAAAACGGAAAAAAGTATCAAGTCATACTACTTTGACGTTTTTGAACAAAATGAGATATAGATTATTCACAAATTTTGTGAATGTGAATCTCATTTTGGAAAATATAAGTTTTTTTCCATTCAGGATATATGGGAGGTGGGCGTGGTTTCGAGATAATTTGATATAATTCAACTGAGTTGTCAGTTATAAATCAGGGACAAATTGAGGCAAATTTGTTTAATACTAACAGCAATTTTTAAAAATTTTAGTTTTTTCTATTTCAGGATTTAGGGGAGGTGGGTGTGTCTTCTGATAAAATATGATGTATTTCAACACAGTTGTCAGTAATATATCACAGTAAAATCGAGCTGAATTTGGTTCAACACCAACAACAACTTTGAAATATATAAGCTTTTTTTCCATTTTGGGATATATGGGAGATGGGCGTGTCCTTGGCCTAATTTTCACAAAACCTCGTTTTTTTCTTTCCTATATATAAAAGCCGGCCATGGCATAGTGGTTAGAACACGCGATTACCACGCGGGAGATCCGTAGTTCGATTGCTGGCTCCAGTAATCTACATTTGTCTTTCATTGCCGGCTCCCTCGATGTTGTCGACAGCAACTTCGCGGTATAAGTTCGAGACAATCGGCATGTCTAGTAGAAGCTTCTCAAACAGTGACGTTCGAATTCGTCAATAAACAAGTAGGTACCGTTTGTTGTGAATCTAGAAATAAAAAGCGTGTTAATTCACAACAATGCGAGAAGCTATCCCATACCTCATTCATGGGGTGTTAAGGGAAATAAAGTTTTTTTTGATGAATGTCGCAATGCCACGAGTGATACGGATGCTGCATGCAGGGCGAAACTGCAGCCAATGGCAAGGCGAGCTGTTCGTAAACGGTACAGGGAGAAGAGAGGAGAGGCAACTCGTTTTTATAGAGACAGGCAAGGCAAGGTTGCGCAAAACTTGGATTCCCTCCTGCAAGGAGTGCGATAGCCAGCCACTAACGGACCCGGATAATGTTCTGAAGATAACATTTCAGCAATCTACTGGATACGGACAGCACTTCAGAAGACCCCGCTCCAAGAGGCCCTGTGGAAGGACACTTCTAGTGGCACTATATCTGTCGCAGGCCTTAGACACAGTCAGCCACACCAAATTCTACCAGGACATCCTGCAGTCCAGGACGTCGTGGTAAAGACAAGTGCTCAAAGTCCCCCTTTTGTTTAGGTTCTACCCCCCCTAAACTCTTTACACCTCCACAAGGCGTATATGTTATATCCTACGCGGATGACTGTACTATTATGGCAACGGGACAAAATATTGATGAACATTACGATCGTGTGAATGGATATCCCGTCAGCAATCTTCACCACCTGGAAAGGGAAGTAAACCTAAATTTAGGTGTCGTAGTCGATGGCGTCGAAATACCGACTGTGAACCACCCAAAAATCTTGGGGATCGCCTTTGACAGGCTGTCCTCAGCTCAAGCCACTACATTTACATACTAACTGCGAAGTAGGAAAAAGGTCCTCAATGCGCTAGACGGCGGCATTTGGGGAATGGACAAAGAAACCTTGTTGGCTACCTACAAAACAATATCCTGCTCCAGTGTAGTCTCCTAAGCTGAGTGATATCTAGTGGAGAAATATTCACAGCTTCCCAAAATGCTGCCCAAAGGACTGTAACGGGCCGCATGCAGATAACATCAGCATCTACACAATGAAACGAAGGTACTCCCAGTCAAAGAACATAATATCATGTTAACCAAACAGTTTCTTCTGGGATGTCGTCGGAAAGTCATCCCATATTTAAACATAACTCAGTTGGATGTTCTCCCGAGGCATTTCAGGAAAGACCTTCGAGTATATGAGGGGAACATACGCAACTATGTGCAGGATCCCTTGAATCGCACATCGTATGCAGCAGCTTTGAACGACATTCATAGACACGTAATCAATTCCGCGGTTTTAGGTTACTGCGCATTAATGTCGTTCTTGGAGGTCGCCCACTCCATATAGCTAAAACAGAGGAAAACCTGCCACGGAAGACAAGAGTGGCCCTGGCACAACTAAGATTTGGATTGATCAACAGGCTCAATGCCTACCGGTCCCGCATATACCGTGCCGTCCGTAATGTATGCCCAGCATGTGATCAGGCTCCCTACTATACCCGCCACATTTTCACCTGACCAGCCCACCCTTCTCTACTTAGCTCATTGGATTTATGGGCTAATTCAGTGGAAGTAGCCCAATTTTTAGGGCTGAAAATTATTGAAAAACGCCGGATTAAAACTTGTAAATTTTGTAAACTCTAAACTGTTGCAACAACAACAACCGTGCTTCAATCCATAATGATGGTCTTAACTGTTTACCTCCGAGCCAGAGCGAGATACGTGTGGCAATATCCCGCCTTAAAAATAACAAAGCGACTGGATTCGATGCTCTCCCTGCTGAATTTTATAAGGTAGGTGGGGAGAAGCTGATTAGGAGAATGTTTCAGCTCAGGGAAAACATCTGGCTGGAGGAGAGCATGCCCGGGAATTTTTAAACCTATTGCGTACAAGAGTTTTTCAAGCTTATTGTATGAACGTCTAAAACCACTTATAGAGAAACTTATTGGACCTTATAAGTGCGGCTTTAGAACTCCGACGAATCAAACATTCACTTTTCTCCAAATCCTGGAAAATACTCATGAAAGTTTATCGAAACCAACCACCTCTTTGAGGACTACAAATCTGCATTCTACTCTTCGAAAAAGGCTATATGAGGTCATGTCCTCGGTTAAGATCAATAAGGATCACTCCGAACTATTCAGCATGGAATAAGGTCTCAGGCAGGGTGATAGCTTGTCCTGTACACTATTTAATATAGTTATCGAGAAGGTGATGAGACACAAGATCCACACGCTACCAGCCAATTCCGATGATATAGACATATGATTACAGACAGTTTTCTCATGACTTGAAAAGGAGTCAGTTAAAATGGGTTTTAGCGGCCAACGAGGACAAAACAAAAACAACACAGTACAACACATGATTTTGGGACTCAATTCCGAGAACTCCACGTGAAAGTAGACCCAAAAAGAAGAATTTCTGCATCATTCGTTTTATCAAGTTACATGCCATATTATTTTAATATCGATTTGAAGTTAGTAAGTATCGTATAGGGAAATTTGTCACCTTTTAGACTCTTTTGTTTGACATAACCTAAATACCATATGGTGGTGTATCATAAGTAATATTCCGCGTTACTCATACGCCAAGGAGTGCAACAGTTTTATTGTAAGTGCTACAAAATAAACCCAGTTCAAAATCATTTCATGAATGGAAAAATGAAACTGTTGCTTATGTAGGGAAACGTTATAACGTTACAGATTAAAGTAATAGTAATTCTTAATTTTTTTAAATTTGTTTCAGCTAAATCGGACTATTGGTTGTGGAGTTATGTCAAAAGAGCCTAAAACGTGACAAATTTTCCTATACAATACTTGCTAGCTTTACATCGATATTAAATTATTATGGCATGTAACTTGACACAATGAATGATGCAGA
>CAXIUB010000346.1:0-21340 GCA_964034835.1 Muscina levida | reverse complement strand
GCAGAACTGATGGCGAAAATGTATGTTTAGCAGTATAAGAATGTTACAATTATTTACAACTTCAAAGCATTGGTCTTTCTTGTTTTTTTTTTCAAAAATAATGTTTCACATTTAAGACGACGTTAAGTATTATAAATTAAAAACTGCAGAAAAATCTAAAAGCAGAAAAAAAACTATTCTCCAAAAATATAATAATATTCTGTGCTTTGGACTAAGACGTACGTGAAATTTAATGAATTTAACATTAGCTTGTCAAATTAAGGGACAATAATCTTTTATGATAACTATTCACTACTCCTGAATTAGAACCTATAAAGTAATGAAAGTGTGATTATATGTTGGATATGTCTTAAAGCCTTTAGAAGTTATTTAAACTGCATTTATGGTAATGGCTAATAGATAATGGATCAGAATGTATAATTTTTGAATGAAACGAAATGGTCATTCGTTTAGAAGTAATTCCAATTTGGTTCTTGCTGAATACAAAAGCCCTAACACAGTAGAACATTTTTCAGATTTGATTTGGGACTCAATTCTGAGAACTGCACGTAAAGAAGCTGCGGCTTTGTCAAGTTACATGCCATAATAATTTTATACCGATTTAAAGTTGGTAAGTATCGTATAGGGGAATTTGTAACGATTTAGGCTCTTTTGTTATATTGTTATATGGTGGCGTTTGATTATCATAAGTAATATTCCACGTAAATTATACGCCACGGAGAACAACAGTTTTATTGTCTACTTCCTCTGAAGACTTGGTTCTCAGTCAGTGTCATCCCGGAAAGTAGTATCAGTTTTGTGGGGATACCAAACTCGGCAATCAGTATCTATTAGTTTCTGTCGTACCGGACTGTCGACTGCAGCTTAGTAATCGATAAACAGATGGTAGGTGCCGATCTAAATTTCTTGGTCTTCTCCCGGTTTTGTCATAGTGTAGTAAGGTACAATCGGGTTCACTGGAATGGGTTTTGGTCGTTGGCATAACACACTAGACAGGAAGTTGTATGTAACGAGTAAAATGTTGCTTCCGCAATATCTGGAAGCACAGGACATAGAACAGTCAGACCCAAATCATGGGCATGCCAAAGCGTTCTTATGAGCTGGTGCATGCACATTGCCAGCTCATCGCCGCCAGTCTTAAAAAGCTCTACCGGTTCCAGTAGCTAGATTTTCTTTAAGTCATCCAAAACCATGCTGATCTCGTTTTGATCTCAGGAGTGGACAATCTACTTCGTCGTCGATGACTGGCTGGATTTCATCACATATACTGCCTTCGGAAACGAAAAGTGTTCACTACATATTAACACTCTGCGTAGGCGTGATTAGGTTTCCATCTTTATCCTTACAGGTGGGGAACCCTGATTAAAAACTTAAGCTTTTTATGTTTTCGTAGAACTTTCAAGTTTGACCTCCATCGCTGTAATATTCGATATCCTAGCTCTCTCTGTTCTTCTATATAAGCTGTTTCCAACTGAAGAGGCGTTTCATCTATCTTCTCTTCTCATTACATCATTCCGTCACCGCTCTTGTTGTCATAGGCTGCTATTTTTCCAGGTGTACATCATCCATTTACTCAGACAATACGTGACATCATTCATCGTACTAGGGATATAACGCTTGAGACATGCCTTCCATCTATTACCATGCGATCAATATGGTTTCTTGTCTATTGATTAGGGGATATCCAACTTGCCTTGTAGATATCTTTATACGGGTATCTGTTTTTACTCTCTACCAAGTTTCTTGCCGACGTGAAGCTTACCAGTCTGAATCCGTTATCGGAGGTGATGTTGTATAGACTGAATTTTTAGACTGCCTAAGCAGGAGCGTCTTCTCTTCCTATATTAGCATTAAAATCTCCCAGAACAATTTTAATATTATGTACGGGAGGCGCTCATACAATGCATATTTAATGTCATTATCTTTGTCTTTCGTCGGGGCGTGTACACAAATAAGCGTAACGTAAAAATATTTCGCATTGATGCGAATAGTGGCTATTCGACCAATTACATAGGTCGAAGTTTTTAGAGGACTGTGAAACCACATCCAAATTCTTGTCTTTTTGTATGACGGCAGTAAAAGACGTCACAGTTATTTCGCTGTCTGCATTCCTGTCACGTCTATAGCATTTCCCATATGGCAATGATGTCAGCCTTGTATTTGTCGTAGATATCAATTGTCAATTGGGTAGAGGCAGAGTTGGGGCATTCCAGGTGCATATCCATATATGATAAAGTTCGAGGGGTTGTCAACATTTTTTCATATTAGTTTTATTAAATATAAAGAGAGTGGCTTATTAGGCCCCCGTCTCCGATCCTAGTTTATTGGGGCTGCCAAAGCCACAAAGAGGGCTTTTTGTGATTAGTTTCAGTAACTGCCCTAAGATGCATCAACATTGCGCCTTCTTATAATAACTATAAGCATGACGCGGGAAATATGTGATAAATCGGACGTTGTGACCTGTTTGGAGACATCCAAAAGGACATTGTGGTTATTCCCAGGTGAATAACGTTCAGAAAACACAAATTTCAAAATCCTCCATTCCTCAGAAAAGTACTCAAATGCCATATTTCCATGTAAATTTTTTGAAGAACCTGGTCAATTTTCCTAAAAATTTCGATTGTATGATTTTTGCATATATTTCCGATTTAGATCATGGCCCTACAATAGTTAAAAACATTCCACCATCATGCTAGAATTTCATCTTTTCGATGCCTGACTTGAATCTTGGTGAAATTTTTCGCCTTGTTCGCGAATTCAGAAAATTCATTTTAATGCTCATATTAATACTTACTTTACTTACTTAGCTGGAACTTCTTTGTAATCCTATTGGATTATATACCGCACGTAGAAAAATATTATAAACGCTTAGATCTTCTTCTTCTATGCAGTCAGAGCATTTAGTGTTCCCCTAAATGTTTGTCAACACCAATAAGGTACAACCTGATATGCAAAATAGTCGCGGTGAAGGGATAAGTCCGGTGATAGATGGACGTGGCAACATCAACAACATCACTATAAGGGGTGACATATCTAAATTTATGAAATTTATTATTTTTTTGTGATCTATGCTAAAAAGTTTTTTGAATGGCCCCTTGATTATACATTTGTGTTCAACTTTAAAAAAATTTACTAAACATTTAAAATTTTTTTCGTTTTTTTGTTGTATTATAAATTAGATGATCATTATTGTACAAAATAGATTTAATTCGACATATAAAAAACAATATATAGGAGCACATTAATCCTTTAAGGTATGACCTACCCCGGCCAACTTCATAACAAGTTATTAATGTAATACCTATCAAGCCACATAATAATACATGCATACATATATACAACTGTATATTTATTTACATATACACATAGGTGTATATTTGGCACACTTATGACTGAGTATGTTTTTTTTTGTGGTTGTTGCCGCCGCTATTTATGTATCAGAAAAATACTACTACGATAATAACCCTTAATTGTACTTGTACAATGACGCCACACTGTGCATACGCAGTAGTTGTCTAACCCAACACCAATTCACGGCTACGTACGTTGATGATGACAGTGACGACGGTGGTGATGGTGGTTGTGAGCTATACGTATGAATGTGTGCTTGTGTGATAATATTCACTTGATGAATTAAAACTTGTTGCCATAACCCATTAATATGCAGTATAAAACAAATCAACACACCCATTTTTTTCCTTGTTCGTCTGAAATTCATAGTGAACTATTTGTTCTTGTTCTTGTTATTGTTTTCTTTAAAACTATAAATAGATATCACACACGACGAGAATATACTATAAGATGATTTGCATTGTATACTTATATACAATATACAAGATGATTTAATAAGAAAATTGACCCAGATTGCAACCCAATCAATCTGTTTGCATTCAAACACCTTTAGTTGTTATGCTTACATATATATATATTTATATGGGGATTTATCCGTTAAAGGGCATACACTTGAAATTATAACGTTTATTTTGTTGTAGGTGTTTTGACAGACCATATTACAGTCACTTTTCAGAAGACCTGTCATGAGGAACTCTCGATATGCGAAGATTGATATGTATCGTATCATTTTTAAAATACTTGTAGACCTTCTAGTATATGGCTGTTTTGTGCATAGCCTCATCATTCCACCCGCCCCCCTCCCCCCTTGGTTCCAAATTAGAAACGTTCCTTTACATTCGATATGAATCAATTGCCACAGGCATTCACTGACCCATTTCCAAATTTTGTTGTTGTCTTTTTTGCATATGCATCCACGTATATGTATTTTGGTTTTTGTGAACATCATAAAAAAACCACACAGATAATACTTGCTGACATGTGATGACCATATTATCTATCATGTACTCAACAGAGTGGCTCATTTGTGGTTATTTTGGTTTCATTTTATGAAACGAAGAACACAATGATATAGTTGACATCTAAGTTATATGAAAATACGTTATACATACGACAGTATAGAGCAAAGCTGATGTATAACATTTGTGTATTAATATATTATAGAGCTTCAATCGAAATGATTCTACAAACATTCAATAGGTCTGTAGACCTACCTGCAGGTCTTTAATAGAATGCCTTCTGGAAGTCCTCAACGGAAGGTATTATTGAACGCTTTAATTTGAAGGCCTTCTTGAAGGTTTTTTTTTACTGAAGGAGTGCTTAAAGGTCTTCCCAAGAAGGCATTCTTGAATGTATTCATTCCGAAGGGATGGAAGAAGGCCTTTACCGCCAATGTCAACCCGTGTAATTTGGAAAAGAAGTGACAATGTGTTTAGAATGCCTTCCAGCGTCTAAAGAAGGCTTGAAAAAAGGTTTTCCAAGACATGAATTCAGCTACTGGCTTACTGAAGCGGTGGCCCAATAAGCCACTCTCCTTAAGTTAAACAACTATTATGAAAACTCGAAGAACAGGAAAATCAAGAACTTCCTACAGATATGGTGCCTCTATAAAATTAGCGGATATCCTCATCAAATACAAGGCTGACATTAATGCCATTCAGTAAATGCGGTAGATGGGACAGGGATTTAAGACTTTAAGACTGCCATGAAGATCGACACTAAATAGTCGGCAATCGCGGTTTAATCCAGTAATTGATCTCTGATTTGTGTAAACGCCCCCACGAAGACAAAGACAAGATGCATTCTACACCTGGAGCAAACATATGACCACTGCCCTGATTAGGACATTAGAATTGCTATGGGAGATTTTAATGCTAAAATAGTTAGGGAAAATGATCTTGGTTTGGTAATAAGTGAAACCAGATTTCAGCATAAAGATATCCACTTATCAAAATACAAGAAACCAGAATGATCACATGAAAATCCATGGCATGGCAAGCGTTATGGACGTGCTTGTGATACGCAGGGCAAATATTATCTCGGATTACCACCTAGTTGCATCTAAGGTACGCATGCGATTAAACAGTGCTAAAAACGCTTGTAACCAAACGCAAAGGAAGCTAGACATCAAAAAGCTGCATACCACCGAGATAGCCAATGCCTACTCCAACCAACTCTCTCAATAACTTCAACCAAACCTTATATTATATATAGATAGCATATTGCGAATTCTATGACCACTTCCGCAATGACCGTACTGGGTTAAGGAAAACCGCAT
Source organism: Muscina levida (assembly GCA_964034835.1). Taxonomy (NCBI): domain Eukaryota; kingdom Metazoa; phylum Arthropoda; class Insecta; order Diptera; family Muscidae; genus Muscina; species Muscina levida. The sequence goes on along the minus strand of CAXIUB010000346.1, from coordinate 15,711 downwards.
TCTGACAAGCCAAGGTACGATGAAAAGGATGCTGCAGACAGTGCAAAACTGCCGCCAATGGCAACGCGTGCAGTGACGGAGCTTTATAATGAGAAGAGAAGGGAGGTGAAACGACTATTCTGGCGGAGAATGCATGTATGGAAGAAAAGAGAGCCAGGATATCAGAAATTACAGGGGCAGAGGTGAAGCCCGAAAGTTCTACCATAAGTAAGGACGGAGGCGGAAATCCAATCACTAACATTCAGAGAGTGCTGCAAATATGAATTGAACACTTTCGATCTAAAATCGTTCACGAAGGCACCACAAGTGGCGAGAACACCCTAATTATTGACGATCGAGTAGTCTGGCCACCACCGAGGCAAAACGAGATCAGCACGGCAATTGCACTGTTTAAAAACAACAAAGCTGAGGGAGTCGATTAACTGCCGGCAGAACTTTTTAAAGCCGGCGGCGTGAGCTAGTAACGTGCATGCCACCAGCTCATAAACACGACTTGGTTAAAGGAATGCATGTCCCATTGAAATCTAATCGTTTTAAGTCCTGCACTTAAGAAAATCGATTCAAGTGTGTACCAGCTATCACGGTTTCAGCCTTTTATCCATCGCATACAAGGTCCGGTGCAGTGTACTATGTGAAAAACTAAAGCACATCCTGGCGCACCAGGGTAGACCCTAACCCCGATTTTCACACTACAAAAATGCTGAAACAGTCCCAAGAAATACAGTTCGAAAGTCCGATACGGCAGAATCTATTAGATGCTATGGCTGAGTTTGGTATCCCCGCAAAGTTTATACGACTTTGCGAGATGGCACTGAATGACACGAAGTTATAAGTGAAAATAGGCAAGAATCTGACAGAGCAACTTTCTTCCAAGCTTTGCTTTAACCAAGGTGATAGTCTGTCATGGGAACTGTGTAAATGTTGATAAATTTAACTCTGAAGTGGTAGATGATTTTGTCTGTCTTGGGTCCACCTTAAAGAAATATGAGGATGAGCCGAGTATTGATCGCATGCCGCTGCTACTATACGCTACGCAAGCGATTTAATGACAAAGCACTCTTTCGACGAACAAAGATCAAACCCTACCATACACTGACTCTACCTGACTTGCTTTATCCTAAATCCAGGGATCGATCTATTCTGGGAGTGTTCGAGAGAAAAATAAATCGGAAAATAGATGGACACATCATTGTTAACGGCGTGTGGCGTCGTTGAAAGGACCATGAGCTGTATTACGACATCGATGTAGTCAAGCGCGTTCAAATAGACCGAATGCACCGGCTTTTACACGTAGTACAAATAGATGAAAATGATGCAGCTCGAAAATTCTTCGGCAATAAACTCGTTGGGCTTCGCAGGAGGGGGTGATCAAAACTACATTGGATGGACCAGGTGAAAGAGATGTTGTTTATGCTTTGGGCTACAAACTATCTACGGAGCGAAAAAGGACCAAAACGCTTGGAATTATTCTTTACGTTTGGCTACTGTAAGATGAATTTCTGTTGCTGCTGCCAAATAATAAGAAGACAAATTCCAAAATTTTGTTAATATATTCAAATTCGTTCGAATTTAAGCTTTTTTTGATGAGGTATTTTTCTTCAAAATTTTACATTTTACTTAGAATCGACTCCTGGCCCCAGTAACCTACATTTTATTTCATTTTCGGCCCCTCGATGTTGTCGACAGCAACTTCGTCATACACTGTCGAGTCGAACGGCATGTTTAGTAAAAGCTTTTAAACAGTGACGTTCGCATGCGTCGATAAACAAGTAGGTGTCGTTAGTTATGAATTTAAAAATTGAAAGCGTTTTTATTTACAACAACGCGAGAAGCTATATCATCCATAATTTTTGGGGTGTAAAGGGAAATTATGTTTTTTTTTTAAGTATAAGTAAATAATTTGGAGACAATTGCTTACAATGTTACACAATTTGTCCCGAAAAAATCATATATAATATGTTCAACTCGCATAGACAGTTTTATACTTCAAAGCTACCTCATTTGAAGCTCAAGGAGATTGGGTTATAGTAAGATCATATTTTTGGTGGCTAGACACAGTACAATTGCAATAAGACCTCAGACATGAGTTTGGTCAAAATTTTATTATTTCAATACATTGAACACCAATTTTTGTAACAACCAGTAAGAAAGTTTCAGTCGGGCGACTCGACTTACATATACCATCACCCTCAGTAAAATAAAAAAAAATCCTATTATATTGATATTATTACTCGAATTCTAAAGTGGGTGGAGTGGTAAAATTGTATGGGAGGTACTAGAAGGGGCGTGTCTAGACTTCTAGGTTTATCCTGCAAAACTTTATCTTGTTATAGCTTTACTAAATACAAAGTTCGGGGACGATAGCGTTGGATGTATTGATATTATTACTCCATCTCTGAAGTGGGCGGAAAGGTACATTTGTATGGGAGGTCCCATAAGGGGCGCCGCTAGACTTCCAATTTTTTTCTCCAAAACTTTATCCTGTTATAACTTAATAAAATACAGAATTGAGGCACGATCGTGTCGAGAATATTGATATTATTACTCCATCTCTAAAGTGGGCGGCGTAGTACATTTGTATGGGAGGTACCAGAAGGGGCGTGTCTAGACATTCAGATCTTTTCTCCAAAACTTTATCCTGTTATAGCTTTGCTAAATGTAGAATTTGGGCACGATCGTGTCAAGTGTATTGATATTATTATTCCATCTCTAAAGTGGGCGAAAAGGTACATTTGTATGGGAGGTACCAGAATGGGCGTGTCTAGACTTCCAGATTTTTTCTCCAAGACTTTATCCTGCTTGAACTTTACTAAATACAGAATTTGGTCACGATCGCGGTAGTTCTAATAATAATATTAATCGATTTCTAAAGTGGGCGGTACCAGATGTGTGTGGGAGGTACCAGATGGGCGTTAGTAGACATCAGTTTTTTTTCTCAAAAACTGTATCCTGCAATAGCTTTACTAAATTAAGAATTAGGGTACGAGCGCTATGGATTTATTGATATTATTACTCCATATCTAAAGTGGGCGGAAAGGTGAATTTGTATGGGAGGTACCAGAAGGGGCGAGGCTAGACTTCCAATTTTTTTTCCAAAACTTTATCCTGTAATAGCTTTACTAAGTACAGAATTTGGGTACGATCCCTATGGGTGTATTGATATTATAACTCGATTTCTAAAGGGTCGGAATGATGTATTTGTATGGGAGGTACCAGAAGGGGCGGAGCCATGTAGCCCATTTGCAATACCGTAAGTAGTTTTGAGAAAATAATAACTCGTGCAAAATTTCAATACATTTGCGAACCAGCCGGACAGCCACCAGACAGACAGACGGACATGGCTCAAATGACTTAAAAAGTCATGAATCGAATTTGGTTCTAAGAAACCTAGGGTCTGAAGTGACTCCTTCTATGTGTTACACTTTTGGGTCGTATCAAAAGATATATACCCTCATCCCTAAGGGTGATGGTATAAAAATGCTGTATGAGTTATTAGCAAAATAGGTTTAATGTTTTTTTAAATGATTACTGGTTTGTAATTAAATTTGTGACAGCACTGGAGACCCATTCTACGCTCATACTGATACTCTGTGTCAGTCTGTTTTCCTGCTTATGTATGAGTTACGACAACGACTATTTAAAAATGTATGAAAATGCACAGAGAGAAGAACAAGAGGGGGGAAAAGTGATAAACGAAAAAACGACACAACCAACTAATTGATAAAAAGCCAAGGGAAAATGCGAACAACGACAGGAAAACCCATACATAAAAAGATAGAACAAGAGAAACATGAAAAGTGAAATAGCCCCAAAAGGGAAAGCAAAAGCGAGCAAAAACACACTGACAGAGAAAGGAAAGAAAACTTAACGAAACATTTGTTTCCCCCCCCCCCAAACCAAATTGACAGACGCGTGCTACATGTATACAATCTCACTCACACACAGGGTAGTCTACATAGCATGTGTACACTCTGTAACGGTGCCCCAACATACACTTGCACTCTCCGTGAGTTGCCAGTGAGCGAAACGAGCTAGAGAACAAGTGCACAACGAGCAATGGAGAGTAAAGGAGGACAAATGACAGCATAACATGGAAGCACACACAGTCATTTGGGGTTTTCCGTGGTGTTCCAAGAAAAGACCAAATCATTTTTGTAGAAAAAAAACCTTAGTGATAAAAAAAACCACACACATGAAACAACGCGTGTAAGAGCAGTGGCAACCAACGATTTGTGTAAAGAATTCCGGAAAAAAAGTGAAATGTTTTATACAAATTGCATTTATAATAAATAAAATGCTAATTATTTTGTGCCTTTTCGAATTCTAGGTTTGTTTTGGAAGAATTGTTTGAAAGTTGAGTGAATATTTCTCTAAGAAGTGCATAAAGAAAAAAATCCCTGAATAAGTGTTGGAACTTGTATGGGAATCACCAAAGATGCATGAAAAAGCTAAAATTCTCACAACAAAACCACATACAAAAATAGTGTAATTATAAAAGCAAAAAAAACCATAGCCATCATTAGCAGCGAATAGAAAAAATCACCGCAAAAATCTGCTTGAGAAAACCGGATGGTGCCTTCAAAGGCCTCTGCAGGATTCTTAAGAATTTCATCAAAGTGTTGTATTATAAAGTCATCATCACAATTTTGTAAATAAAACAAAGCCAAAACATATAAACAAACAAACAAACAAAAACCAAAAGTATTTAAAATACATACGATACTCATTGCAGCAAAAGAAAAAAATAATTGCAAATTACTACCAAAAAAAAAACAATCAGATTAAATTTCCTCTTACCAAAGAAAATTCTGGAAAGCATAATTTAAACCGCTCTAAGCTGTAAAGTAAATAACCAAAAATATTAATCTGTGATTTTTGTGATTTATTTTAAAAATTATTTTCGCCGTCTCATAAGAATCTACAAAACAAAAATTAGATTCAATGCAATCCTGTTCGACGAAATTTCAACATCTCCACACTACACGTTGTAAATAAATACAAGTGATACACGCATCAGCAACAACAACAACAACTACCAAATCAATAATCAAAAAGTTGGAGTTGTTAACACTAAGTAATAATTAACAAACAAACCAAACCAAAAAAAAAATCCAGTAAAACGCGTCCAGTAACCGTAACAGAAACTCAAAAAACAAAGAAAAATTAAAGTAAATTTAAATTTTAAACTTGTAGCAACAACCGCTTTTAGCAACTACTACGACAACAGCGCAGCAGTATATCTTCCTCTACTCCCTGTCTCTCTCTTACACTCTCTCACACACACTCTGCATTACTAACTAAAGCGCGCTCTGTGTGCGTGAGTATCACAGCAAACACCAAGCGAATTCGAAACCTTTAACGTTATCCCATTCCATGGTCCTGCAGCCAGTGTTGTAAAGAAGCGTTTACGTTTAACACTTCGCTTAACATCGTTTACGCATTTTGTGTCATTGTCGTCGTCGAATCCTGTTTCCTGTCTTTCGTCGTGTGCCAGCGACGACGAGTGCGCGAGTAAATGTCGTTGTTGTTGTCGTTTGAGTAAACGCATGGTGGCCGTCTCCCAAAGTGTTGTTTGATTAACGGTAATAGAAAGTAATAACCCAAAAAAAAAAACACAAACATACACTCTCGCACACACTTAAGGAAATTCATTATATGTGTCATCGTCGATTGCATGCCATGTGTATGACGTGTCAATCTACACAAATGTGTGTGGCCGTACATCTGGTGTAACACAATTATGGCCGAGCGGTCGTCCTATAATTATCAGAAATTGGATATACTGACGGTAGGTACAAACAAATTATATACATTTATATATATACTTATATGCACGTACACATACTAGCTGAACCGGCAGAATTCGTCCTGCCTTCAAAATCTATAGAAAAAAAATAAATGATTTGTTGTGCGTTGGTAAGGGCATATCCTGAGAACGCAAGGACCGTTTTGCCTAATTTTTATAATGTTCGTAAAAGCTATGGAATGGTTGTTATAAAAGTATGTGACAGTGCCAATTTATGCGACCAATTTTCCCAATATATCCCATATAGTTATTTACACAAAAATATATTTAAAAGAAATATTACAAATATTACGGCTACCATGCGGGAGATCGCAGGTTCAAACCTGGATCCAGTCATCTTAAAAGAAAAAAAAATAAATAAAATTTTCTTTCATTGTCGGCTCCCCTCGAATGTTGTTGACAGCAACTTCGCAGTATTAAGCGTCGATTCAATCGTCGTGTCTAGTAAGAGCTTCTCAAACAGTAACGTTCGCATTCGTCGATAGACAAGTAGGTGCCGTTAGTTGTGAATCTAAAAATAGAAAGCGTGTTAATTCACAACAACGCGAGAAGCTATCCCATACCTCATTCATGGGGTGCAAAGGGAAATTAAGTAAGTAAAGCCACACTAATAAGGTTCAATCAGGTTCGCCAAAATGGGCTTTGGTCTTTCGCATAACACACTAGACAGGACCTTGTACGCGAAGGATAACAGGCTAAACCCGCGATAGTTGATACACACAATTGGATTGGCCTTTGTAAGCACAGGACATAGAACACTCAGATTGCAATCATCGGGCATGTATTCCCTGAGCCAAATCGTGTTTGTGAGATGGTACATGCATGTTTCCAGCTCATCGCCGCCGGCTTAAAAAAGCGTCTGCCGGTAAGCTTCAAGCCTTGTGATCGACGTGCTGATCACGTTTTGGCTCGGTGGTGGACAATCTACTCAGTCGTCTATGATTGGTGTGATTTCGTCACTTATTCTGCTTTAGGAAACTAGTAGAGATCGAAAGTGTTCCCTCAATATTTGCAGCACACTCTGAGTGGCCGTGACAAGATTTCCATCTCTGTCCTTAAAGGTGGGAAGCCCCGTTGCAAAACCTTTACTTCTCACCTTTTGGTTGAATTTTTGGTCTTTACCTCTATCCTCGTAGTTTTCGATATGCTGGCTCTCTCTTTTCTTCCACAGACGCTTTTTCCGCCTGAACAGTCGTTTCATCCCACTTCTCTTCTCATTGTAACGCTCCGTCACCGCATGTGCCGCCATTGGCATCCATTTCCTCAGACATTTCGCGACATTCATCATCGTACCAGGGCTTGTCTAAGCGTCGTTGCGGCAGTGGTAATAGAATTCGCAATATGCTGCCACTGTGTTTCGGGAACATCAGAAAGAGGGGGTTTGTTTGAAGAAATTGAGAGAGTTGGTTGGAGAAGACGTTGGCTATCTCGGTGGTATGCAGCTTTGTGATGTCTAGCTTTCTTTGCTTTTGGTTACGAGTATTTTTAGCACCACTTAATCGTTTGCTTACCTTGGTTGCAACTAGGTGGTCAATCTTTGCACCGCGCTTTACACGCACGTCAATAACGCTTGGGACATGCGTTTCATTCATTACCGTAATCGATAAGGAGATATCATGGTATCCTTGTGGATATATTTATGTGGGAATCTGGTTCCACTCACAACCATATTTCTTGCCGACGCGAAACTAACCAGTCTGAATCCGTTATCGGAGGTGTTGTTGTGTAGACTGAATTTTCCGACTGCTGAACCAAGATCATTTTCCCTTCCTATTTTAGCATTTAAATCTCCAAGAACAATTTGAATGTCATGTGCAGGGCAGCGGTCATATATATCTTCCAGGCGCTCATAGAATGCATCTTTAATGTCATCGTCTTTGTATTTTGTCGGGGCGTGTACACAAATCAGCGTAATGTAAAAATATTTCCCCCGGATGCGAATAGTGTATATTCGGTCACTTACAGGGTTAAACCGCGATACAACGTATCGAAGTCTCTTACCGACTATGAAACCACATTCAAAATTGTGTAAAAAATGTCACAATTCTTTCGTCGTGTGCATCCCTGTTGCGTCAAGGCAATATTTTTCTTAGCCTTGCTGCTTTACCAGTAATATGTTGTCAACCACGCTGAGTAATCTGTTACCAATTATTGTGCATAAAGTATCCTGCAAAAAGGTCACGAGTCCACTTTATTGTGAAAAGGCAAAATTGTCCCAAAATTCATATTCTATGCCTTGTAAAACATCCCATGTCTATCTAAAGAAGTTTTCTAGTTATTGTATCCAGCGGTCATAAACTTTAAATCATCAATTACTCAGAAAAACAACAAGTGGACTTGAGACAATTTTGCAGGATGCCGATGATGTATTGTACCTAGTACTTCGGTTTTAGGTTTTTAAAGTCTTTGTCACGCAGACATTCATATCTATAGTATGCGATAATATTTGGGTGCACTACCGGTCTACCAAAAGTAAATTGAATAGCCAATAGTTCATTTTATATGAAGTATTAATTCAACAATAAATTGAAAAAGATTGGTTCAAAAAGTTGTACATGATTGACTGGGATAAATACATATTTTTTTCGAATCTTGAATATCCTTTGTCCATTTAAAACCCTTTAATGTGAAAATAACTTTAATGTGAAAAATTAACACTTTGTGCTATTCCTATTGCCTATGAATGAATGTTATGAAAGTTATTCATAGTACCGTATGGTCAACAATTAGTATTTTATTTGTTTGTTACCCATTTTAGTATTTGCTTGGTTATTAATCCTATTCTGTGAGCAAAAAGTACATATGAGTTTATACTATATATTGTTGACTTTTCTCTTTCTGCTGTTGATGACGACAATATTGATATTGTATTCCAAAAGTCGTCGTTTATTAACAAACATGCAAACCATACACACTGGGATCACACACACACATACACATATTCATGTTGGATGTTATATCAAAATAGCCATGGTTTGTCTTTCTATTTGTGTAAAGAGTTATGGCTGTATATTAGGTTGGCTCCATTTGTATGGAAGGCAAAGTTCGCCTACCTCCTGCTACGCCCATCAAGTTCATTGTCGAAAACTTTTCTAACTGGAGCATTTTCAGCCATTCGTACAACGTGTCCAAGCCAACGCATGGGTCCAAATATTTTTCTAGTATTTATCCTTCGAAAACTCCCATAATAGATTGATTCGCTTGTGTCATTACCCAGGATTCAGCGCTTTAAAGCGAGACAGGTGGGATTAGTGTCTGACAGAGTTGGAATTTTGTTCGTCGAGAGAGGACCTTGTCATTAAATTGCCTGCTTATCGCATAGTAGCAACGGTTTGCGAGCAACCACCTCTTGATTTCTAGGCTGACATTATTATTATTGTTGTATACGGTGGGGCCAAGATAGACAAAATCATCTAACACTTAAAAGTTATAGTTGTCAGCGTTCACGCAGCGTCCCAAACGAGTTAACTCTTTGTTTGTTGAAACAAACCGGTGAGAGTGAAAGGTAGATTGGGGATCAGGAGCCCCGGGACATAGTTTTCCGCCTGATCGTTGGTTGTAGGCCCCCTTGTAGAAGCATCACGCGCTTATCATAATCGCTGGTAGAGTCTTAGGGCCCGGTGTGGAGTTGCATTACAACCGGGTGCTACAGACTTATAGAGTAGCGACAGTGTTAAGATAGGCCTCGCCTTGGCCAAAGGGAGGAATGCTCCATACTACCTTACCCAAGTTGGTATTTTCTGGCTGGAAGAGAGAGCCGACAATTGCGGTAGCTATTCCTAGATGGTTTAAGCCTGCTTGGGCCATCCCAGGGGGCGCTAGCAATCGCATCGTACGCTTGCAGCATATGCCTATTATTAAAGATGGTAATGCAGCTTTACGCATGACCTTCTATATTAGAATGTTAGAGATTTCGCTTGACAGACTGTCGCCTTATCTAAAGCCTCGCTTGGTAAAAAATGACTTTGTCTCACTCAGCCAAAGCATCTAATAGTCTCTATCGTATTTCATTATAATCGATAAACAGTTGATACGAGTACATTTGCATTCTATGGGTTTTCTCGAAGATTTGTCGTAGTGTGAATATCTGGTGAGTCGTGGACTTATCAGGTCTGAAGCCACACACTTTATCCAGTCAGTTTCGCTAAGATGTATTAAAGTCCTTCACATAACACATTAGGCAGTACCCTGAATGCGATGTGTAAAAGGCTGATCCCGTGGTGGTGGTGCATACTTGGATCGCTCTTTTTAAGCACAGGGGATAGCACTCTTAGAATCTAATCATATCTATAAAATCGTGTTGCCAGCTTATCGCAAACGGCAAAAAAAACTTTCTAGTAGTCTATCGGCTCCCGCATATTTATTGTTTGTCGTACAATTGCCGTGCTGATCTCGTGTTTACTCGAAGACAATCTACTTCGTCGTCGATTATTGGCAAGCAGAATTCATTTCCGGCGGAAAGGCGTTCTCTTCATATTTACAGTACACACTAGTTGTCCGTGATCATATTTCCATTATTGTCCTTACGGGTTAAGTTCCCTGTTCCAAAACCTTAGCTTTTTACCCTTTACCCTATCCGGTACGTTTTGATATACTTGCGCTCTCTTTTCTTTTAAAGACGTTTTTTCACCAGATAAGGTGATTCATCTCTTCATCTCCTACGAAGCATCCATTTTTAATACGTTGAGCGAGGATTTTTCATAATCCAGCACAGTCATTGCTTCAGGAGTCATAGACACAACATGTTGCCATAGTGTGTCGGGAACATCAGAAATAGGGGTGTTTGTTTACTGTGCTTGGGAGGAGTTTGATGTAGGCATTCGCTATCTCGGTGGTGTACAGGGTTAAACAGCGAGACCAGATGTCGAAGTCTCCTGCGGACTATGAATCCACATCCAAGTTCGTGTCTTTCTGCAGCGCAGCTGCAGAAAGTTTCACAGATCTTTCGTAGTTCGCATCAATGTCCCGTCGATTGCATCTTCTGCATAGCGGTGATGTTAGCCTCATATTTGTAGAGGCCATATGCTAATTGAATGGAGGCACCATCTCAGTAGAGTGTTCGAACAGTCCCGGTGCATATGCTTAAATGCGGTGGCCGTCAATATTTGCTGGGGAGGGGTATTGTATTTTATATTTGCTGTGGTTTCACACCACAGTACAACACGTGATTTTGGGACTCAATTCTGAGAAGTGCACGTGAAAGTAGCCCCAAAAAGAAGAAGTTCAGCATCATTTGTTTTGTCAAGTTACATGCCATAATAATTTAATATCGATTTGAAGTTAGTAAGTATCGTTATAGGCGAATTTTTCACGTTTTACGCTCTTTTGTTATATTGTTATGTGGTGGCGTATGATTAGCATAAGTAATATTCCATGTAAATCATACGCCACGGAGTACAACAGTTTTATTGTAACTGCTACAAAATAAACCTAGTTGAAAATCATTTGATGAATGGAAAAGTGAAACTGTTGCTTATGTAGGGAAACCTTGTTTGAAAATTTACTAATTTTTTTAAATTTGTTTCAGCTAATTCGGACTAGTGGTGCTTGAGTTGTGTCAAACAAAAGAGCCTTAAACGTGCCAAATTCCCCTAAACGTTACTTACTAACTTTAAATCGATATTAAATTATTACGACACGTAACTTGACAAAACGAATGATGCAGAACTTCTTCTTTTTGGGGCTGATAAGTTTAATTACCTTAAAATTTTTACACAGTACAACATTTCTCAGCTCATTGATTTGGGACTCAATTCTGAGAACTGCACGTGAAAGTAGCCCCAAAAAGAAAACAGAGCCTAAAACGTGACTTACTAACTTAAAATCGATGTTAAATTATTATGGCATGTAACTTGATAAAACGAATGATGCAGAACTTCTTCGTTTTGGGACTACTTTCACGTGCAGTTCTTAGAATTGAGTCCCAAAATCATGTGTTGTACTGTGTAATTAAACCTTCGGAAAACTGAAACCTTTGCCACACCCCTTGTGGTACCTCCAAAACAAATGACCGTATTGACAGTTGGTACCGTATATACAATATCACCAAATGCCCAGAAAAAAACTTGGTACTCTCAGAACATAACATATAATGAAACAAAAGACAACACACAGAAAGTGTGCCATGGTTCAGTTCAATGCAATACCACAGTTAAGTTATGCTTTTTTTTAACCGAGTGTAAGTTAAAACTGAGCTAAACATAGGTATAATATTGTTTTTTTTATCTTATTTCCTTTCGTTCCAATTGCGTTTGTTGTCGTTGAATGCTGACTGCTCTTGCTGCCGCTCTGCATAATGTTTGTATTGTGTCGGTCGGTCGGCGGGCTACTCTTGTAGTCGAGAAGGTTAAGAGTATGATGGCGATTGTTAGTCTCGTTGGATTGTTCTTTACCAACCTAGCTCAATACAACAATTCAATGCTACACCACCACCACCACTACCACCACTATCAAACTCTAATGGAACGCAATGATGTCCACATCGACTATTGTGCAAGCACAAAGTTTACTCTCGCATGCATTGATGCACAGTTGTGACACAGTTTTATTTGGTAGTGTGTGTTTGTGAGTGAGAGGGGTTAAGTTTACTCCTCTATAAATTACATTTAACTTTAGCTCCAGTTTGTATTTATGGTAGCGTCTGAAAGTATATGAACTTTTTAGTTTTTGCCTTCGGCGAGTAGTATTGTGGCGTTTTCATATCATTCGTGTATTTGTTTTATTTTTGTATGATGTTGGTCGAGAACAGTGATTTAAGGCGCATATAACGAAATTATTTCGTTTAAAGAGTATTTGTATATCTTTACCCATAGGGATGAGGAGACGAGCTGCGTTCCTAGATGAGTTTTAAAGACAAAAATTCGTCTTAGGGCTTTTTAGGACGATTAACTCGTGTCTGCCTGGTGGTAAGGATAGCTCAAGTAAACCTTTACTAATCATTATTAAAACTTAGCAATGTTAGTATTTTCTAAAATGAAGTTCAGGAATTACAAATAGGCAGAGTCTCCCCATGCCTTTGGCACCTCCTATTCAAAATGACTTATTTTTGAAAAACTAATTTTTCTGAAATAACTTTGACAACTAAACGATATTTGTATTTAGTACTTTCAATTATCTTGATATAGTAGACAAATCCTGTGATAACCGAGACCTTTACAACGCCCTTCTGGTACCGCACATACAATACTAATTTGCCCTGACCTTCTATAGCTCAGTGGAAGCGACGTAGATTTGCAATTCGAAGGTGCCGGGTTCGATTCCCGGCCGGGGCGCTGGCATCAACATCGATGAATAATTACTTTTCAAATACTTTCGAGGTCTCCAGCCAACAAAACTCATCCTAGACGCCTCCACTACAAAAAAAAAACAGTAAGAAAGTTTCAGTCGGACAATCCGACTTACACATACCCTCACCCTCAGTAAACCATAAAATTTTATATTATATTGATATTATTACTCGATTTCTAAAGTGGGCGGGCGGAGTGGTACATTTGTATGGGAGGTACCAGAAGAGGCGTGGCTAGACTTCCAATTTTTTTTCCAAAACTTTATCCTATTATAGCTTAACAAAATACAGAATTTGGATACGATCCCGTTGGGTGTATTGATATTATTACTCGATTTCTAAAGTGGGCGGAATGATGTATTTGTATGGGAGGTCCCAGAAGGGGCGGGGCCATGTAGCCCATTTGCAATACCGTAAGTAGTTTTGGGGAAATATTAACTTGTGCAAAATTTCAAAACATTTCGTTGCGTCTTTCGAAAGCCATCGTGCGCACCAGCCGGACAGCCAGACGGACATGGCTCAAACGACTTAAAAAGTCATGAATCGAATTTGGTTCAAAGAGACCTAGGGTCTAAAGTGACTCCTTCTATGTGTTACACTTTTGGGTCGTATCAAATGATATATACCCTCCTACCCGTAGGGTGAGGGTATACAAATTCAAATTGCGCAAGGACAAAGGACAAAAGGAAAAGATTTATCAAGATCTTAAAAAAAATCTATAAAACCAGCTGGCGCCATCTCTTGGAGGAAAATGGAGGTTACAACTCAAAAACAACAACAACTAGCAACCCTTGTCATCTACAAAGTAACGATACAGAGTTACCAACAATGATCGTATGATAATCGGATACATGCCCGATCGAGTGCCGATAAAATTGAAAATCGGATGAACCGGATTGAAATCCAGATGTTACAACAACAACAGCTTATAGTTTTGTGCAAATCTAAAATAAAATTTTGGCCAAGTTTTATAAGGTTGGAAACAAATTTATGATCCAAAAATGGGGGAGGTGGAATGGGGACAAATTTCTGCGCATTACAACTGACAGTGGTGTAAAAAATTCAAAACAAAACACGCAAATGACCCCGAGTCAGCCCTAGAGGGGTAAAATGTTTGACCCGATCGTCACTTATTTTTTCCTCCTTTTCCCGATTATAGCTTGCCTAATGTTCACCTCCAAATGGGGGCTCCATGTTATAAAATGTGACCCCCCAAGGGAGAGCGACAATAAACAAATTGTATGGGGACCACCTTAAGGCTAGAAGATAGAGACTAGATATGTTCTGCAAAGCAATATTTTCCTTATGTTTTATAATGATAATGGATAGTTAAGCATGCATATATAGAAGATAGATATAACATAATATGAACCGAATTCTTAGAACTATTAAGAAAACATTCCTCTGCCATAAACCATCGTGTCGTGTTGCATCCACTGTGCAATGTGACAGTGCGCGGCGAATATCCTCAGCAAAGTGTGTTTATGTTTTGTAATGTTTGCACATGCGATACATTTGAGATTGTACCTATTGTATTGTACTTTCCCCATAATAACACAACAACAATAACAACAACCACCACAAAAATAAAAAAAACATAGTCATAAACACACATGCCAAATATGTTTGAGTTGTTGTTGTTACCTCAAAGTATTGCTTATTTGTTGGATGCTTTATACTGAGTCCGATTATCTGCACATTGCGCAAAACACTCGTGGCAGCAGCAACATCAGCTACGTCAGCTAAAGCAGCAGCAACAGCAGTAGCAGCAACATATTTTTGCATTATTGAATTGTACAAAAAATAAAACCAAACAACACATACACTTTGTTTCGGTAACAACAACAATCAAAAGAAAACCGGGGCGGCAAGGAACTCTTTCACGTACACACAACCCACCACATAAATTCATTACATACGATACCCAGAAATACAATACAATAATGTATAGCCTGGGTGGTTGACTGTTAAGGGATGGCAAGAGAGAAAAAAGAGAGAGAGCCAGTAAAAACGCATGGCTTTATGTGTGCTAGTGTGCAGTGTGTGTTTGACATGAAAACTCAAGGTAGAAAGCATTGCCCTTAATGGTCAACAATTAAGAAGAGTGGGGAAACATGGAAATGAGCGTCACTTTCCCGCATTTGACCGATATTTTTTTTCTTTTTGTATCATTGTAGTAAATGTATTTTTAATATATGTATATTGAAAAAAGCAAATAAGCCAACGAAAATAAACTTTTGGGTTTAATATTTTAAAATATAAAAATTATAAAAATAATTTCCAAAAAATGTTGGCGCATTGTTAATATACACAAATATTTATATTCATAGACAAAAATTATACATTTTTCCACTGTATTACATGAATTAGATATGGGAGAGTTTTTCGCTGTTGAGTGAATTAACAAGTTGGTTTATGAGATCAGGCATGCACACAAAATTATGCAGTAGCACCTTTCTAATACTTTTATACGGGTAGGAGGGAATATATCATCTGAAACGACTCAAAAGTGTAACACATAGATGGAGTCACCTTAGACCCTAGGTTTCTTTGAACCAATTTCGATTTATGACTTTTAAAGCCGTTTGAGCCATATCCGTCTGTCTGTCTGGCTGTGCTG
>CAXIUB010000345.1:0-85329 GCA_964034835.1 Muscina levida | reverse complement strand
GAATAGAATGAGAATTATTTCAACCAAAAAAAAAAAAATTGTATGCAAAAAAATTGTTGAAAATTAATTGTTTTGTATGGCCAATAAGTGACTTTTAATGAAACGACAAAAAAATTTACACGTTAAACACAGCAATTAAGATGTGTCATACTTTCGCTCAATTGCAACAGCTACTAAACATTTATTATTGTAGTCATAAGTAACTATTTAGTAAAAGTATTCATTAAAAACTAACAGGATCTGAACATCATTAAGTTAAATGATGTTTGGTTAAATAAACTTATTTGATTAAATAAAGTTTGGGGAAGGTGTTATATGAGTTGTTTGAATTCAAGTCTTCAATCCCTCACACAGCTCGTTGTTCATACGACTTCGATACTCTCCTTTAATGTGGTGGAGTATATAGCGCTTTAAAACTGCCTGATCCGATTTGTCTGCATGTGTTAATACCCTGGGTTTCTGCGCCATACATCAAAACAGGAAAAAATAATGTCTAGTACAATTGGATCTTTGTTCGTCGAAAGAGTGCTCTCTGTGTTTTTATATCGCTAGCTTAGTCCGTAAGTGTGATGTCGGGAGTGTGATGATGCAAGGTAAAGCTTCTGATCGGTTTAACTTGGAAAACCCAGAGTGATCCTTGCCAATTGCACTTCAAGTCTACTCACAGAGCTCCGTATTCGTGGTACTACTGCGAACGGAGTACCTCCACGTGGTGACGCCTGGAAACGTGCTTTTGACACCCGTCAGAGCACGGCTAACTGTGAGGGGCGAAACCCTAAACCCAGGCACGTCAGCTCAGAGTGAGCGGTACCCTGGTCAGCGTCTGACCCAGAATGGGCGGCTGCAATAAAATCCTGGCAGGAGGAGAAAACTGCGACGTGGTGCGCTGGGCTTGCAACCCGCCACTGACGTATAACCGATTGCAATGAAAAGAAGTAAGATAAGAATAAAACGGACCCCCCAAAATGTTGACGACCACCGCAAACGAATTAAGGACCATGATTTGAGGATATGCACCTGGAATGTTAGAACACTGTATAGACCAGGTGCCTCCATCCAACTGGCGGAAGTCCTCGAAAAATACAAGGCTGACATAACCGCTTTACAGGAAATCCGGTGGACGGGACACGGGTGCTCGCGCAAGAAGACGTGCGACATCTACTATAGTGGCCATGCGGACAAGCACGAGTTTGGTTGTGGATTTGTGGTTGGCAAGAGACTGCGACACCTAGTCTCAAGGTTCAACCCGGTGTGTGAACGTATAGCCACCATAAGAGTCAAAACTAAGTTTTTCCACATAACACTTATATGTGCCCATGCTCCGACAGAAGAGAAAAGCGATGAGGACAAAGACGAGTTCTACGAGAGCCTAGAAAATGTATATGACCGTAGCCCGAGCCATGACATTAAAATTGTACTAGGCGATTTTAATGCTAAAATAGGAAGGGAAACCGCATTTGAGCCTACAATCGGAAAATTCAGTCTGCACACCGAAACGTCGAACAACGGCATCAGACTGATTGATTTCTCGGCGGCAAGAAATATGGTAGTTAGCAGCACTAGATTTGACCATAAAAATATTCATAAGGCAACATGGTTATCTCCAGATCATTTGACGAGGAATCAGATAGATCACGTGGTAGTCGATGGAAGGCACGCATCGAGTGTTCTGGACGTACGAGTGATCAGGGGTGCGAACATTGACTCCGATCACTTCCTTACCGCAGTTAAGGTACGCACTAGGCTAAGCATGGCGAAAAACGTACGTAACCAGGCACAACGAAAGCTGGACATCGGTAAACTGCGGACCACAGAGGTAGCGGACGCCTACTCCAACCACCTAACTCAACTGCTGCGGAATGCTCCAACCCCTGATAATATAACCTCGCAGTGGCAATATATAGCCGACTCCATAGAACGGACTGCGAGAAGCGTACTTGGGTACTCAAAGCCGTCTCAAGAAGATGCCTGGTACGATGATGAATGTCGCAATGCCACGAGAGAGACGGATGCTGCATACAGGGCAAAACTGCAGCCAATGGCAACGCGAGCTGTTCGTGAACGGCACAGGGAGAAGAGACGACAGGCAACTCGTTTTTTTAGAAGAAAAAAGAAGGAGCTGAAGAAGAGGCAGGATGAGTGCACTGAGTTGCTCCGAAGTAGAGGGGAAGCCCGAAAATTCTACAAGAGAGTTAAAGCGAGAATGCGTGGAACAGGGTTGCCCTCCTGCAAGGACAGCGATGGTCAGCTGGTGACGGACCCGGATAACGTTCTGAAGATATGGAGAGATCACTTTAGAAATTTACTGGATACTGACACCACTCCAGAAGACCCCGCTCCAATCCATGACGATGGTATTAACTGTCCACCTCCGAGCCAGAGCGAGATACGTATGGCCATCTCCCGCCTTAAAAACAACAAAGCTGCTGGAGCCGATGGTCTCCCTGCTGAATTGTTTAAGGCTGGCGGGGAGGAGCTGATTAGGAGCATGCATCAGCTCATGGAGAACATCTGGCAAGAGGAGAGCATGCCCGGTGATTGGAGTCTCAGTCTGTTATGTCCCATATATAAGAAAGGAGATCGTAGTGAATGTAAGAACTACCGTGGAATAAGCCTATTACCAATTGCGTACAAGGTCCTTTCAAGCATATTGTGTGAACGTCTAAAGCCAATTGTAGAAAAACTAATTGGACCATATCAGTGCGGCTTTAGACCTGGCAAATCTACGACGGATCAAATATTCACCTTACGACAAATCCTGGAAAAAACCCATGAAAAGCAGATCGACACCTACCACCTCTTTGTCGACTACAAAGCTGCCTTCGACTCTCCGATAAGGAATAGGCTTTATGAGGCCATGTCTGAGTTTGGTATTCCTGCAAAGCTGATTCGACTTTGCAAATGTACCTTAGACAACACCAAATCCTCGGTTAAGATTGGTAAGGACCAGTCTGAACCATTCAACACGGAAAGAGGTCTCAGGCAGGGCGATAGCCTGTCCTGTACACTATCTTCTTATATATAAAAATGAATTGCTGTGCAGTTGTCTCGCTAAAACTCAAAAACGGCTGGACCGATTTTCAAAATTTTTTTTTTGTTTTGTTCGCTATAGCTTCCGGATGGTTTAAAAGGTTTTATTTTTTCGAAAAGTGGGCGGCGCCACGCCCCTTTTTTCAAATATCGCTCAGACGGCCTTTCTAATAGACCGATTGATACAAAAATTTTACCATGAGGTACTGTTGACCTGTAGATAGTTCCTGACTACATTTGGTTGTAATTGGATAAAAAGGCGTGGCACCGCCCATACAACTTGAAAATTAAAAATGCTATATTTCATGAACTATCAGAGGTATGAAGATGAGATTTGGTCTATATGTTGTTGGAGCAGTATTAATTACAGCTAGGGTGGAAGTGGGCGGTGCCACGCCCTCTTTTCAAAAATCGCTCTGACGGCTTTTCCAATAGTCCGATTGGTACAAAAATTATACCATGAGGTACTGTTGACCTGTAGATAGTCTCAGGCTATATTTGGTTGTGATTGGATAAAGGGGCGTGGCACCGCCCATACAACTTTAAAATCGATAGGTCTATATCTTATGAACTATCAGAGGTATGAAGATGAAATTTGGTATATATGTTGTTGGAGCAGTATTACTTACATCCAGGGAGGAAGAGGGCGGTGTCACGCCCCCTTTTCAAAAATCGCTCTAACGGCTTTTCTAATAGATTGATTGATACGAAAATTTTACCAAGTGGCACTGTTGACCTGTTGATAGTCCCAGGCTATATTTGGTTGTGATTGGATAAAGGGGCGTGGCACCGCCCATTCAACTTGATAATTAAAAGGGGCTATATCTCATGAACTATCAGAGGTATGAAGATGAGATTTGTTACATATGTTGTTGTTGCAGTATGAATTACAGTAAGAGGCGAAATGGGCTGTTCCACACCCTTTTTAAAACAAACGGTTAAAACTGTCAAAATTCCACAGTATATTGCTGTTCGCCTAGAGATATGAACAGTAAGGTGGGCCAATTTTTTTTATTCGCAAATACGTTACCAAAATCGAAATCTACGATGAATTTTAAGAAAATTCCACCAAAAAACTTTGTGTCTAAAATGAATTCCTAGCTCGCGTTGGAAAGCATGAAGATTTCAAATAAAGATTTTTTTTTTTGTTTTTAAATGAGCACAAACCGAAACTTCAGATATATATTTTTTGAGATCTTCTGCGTAAAACTGACTTCCCAACAAACTAAATGAGGAATTACAGAAGCAAATCTATGTATTGGTTAAAAAGTTATGGCCTCTGAGAGTTGGTATACAGAAATTAAATTTTTAAAAATCATTTTTCAGAATATAGGGCGGGATCCCAATAAAAAAAATTCAAAAATATACTATTCTTTTCGTCTTGGTCTCCAAACATTGGAATGGTAGGTAAAAATTAGAGCCGGGGCCCATAGGTCAGAAGTAACTGAATAATTGCTCATTGCTAAAAAAATATCTCTACCTGAAATCTTCATGCTTCTCAGCGCGAACTATGAATTGATTTTAGACATATAGTTTCTTAGTGAAATTTTCTAAGAATTCTTCGCACATTCCAATACTGATATACGATCAACAGGTTTTTTTTTGACGCGAACTAATTGATTCGCCCTAATGATCATTCTATTTCGAACTAAATAAGTTAAAAGTGCCGAGGCGCTGCCCACGCTCTTCAGTAGTTAACTTTTTAACTGTATCAAATAATGATCCGTACACTAGGCAGTTGAGGATGCGCAGACTAAAATAGTGATATTTTTTTTAATTTACTTTACAGGTAAGTATTTTTCAGTTACTTTTCAGGAGAGCGAATCGGTAATAAATCATATAGATAGAAAAATTAAGCAATATTCATTGAAGTTATACTACAATGGTTAAATATTTATATTATACCAGAGGTAACATAAGCAAACAATTGTAAATAACCTATGCATGGGGTATTTTTCTTGACATATAGAACTTCTGATAGGTATAAGTGTAAATCTAGATGTCATACTAATGAAGTGTGATAGACTTTCTTTTAGTATACTTTGCAAAATCATCATGTAAAAACTAAACAAGAACAACGTTTACAAATCTTGCAAATTTAATTTCAAAATGCGCGTTCTGTTCGCCAAACTTATGAAGTCCTTTTTCAAGTTAACAGTGAATGTAATCATCCATCTGAGCAGGTAACAGAAGCCATCGACGCTGTAGACGTAAGTGTGACATGGGTCTCGAATTTATCGAACCGACGCGGTTCACAGCCAATCGGTCTCTGCAAATGCTGAGGAAAGATCTTGGCCTACATTCATATAAAATCCAACTGGTAGAAGAACTAGAGCCAATGGACGTTCAATTGATTTTGTTATTTCTCATGTCATTTCAAATCATTGGGAGACGAAATGGTTCCAATACGATGGCGTAACAAGCCATACAGCGCGTGAGACCACCACTTTGTTCAGCCAAACGTTTTGTGACTAAATTATTTAAAAAAATGGTAATACGAGTTCAATACAAAGATAGTATTCGGGAATATTCTTAAGCCGTGGGAGAAGAGGACATGGCAAAAGATGGTTTTATGTCTGAAGGCATGAATCTTCAAACGAAATTTTCACGGTCAATAGGCGGAGAAGCCATGACAAAGGTGTTTTACGCCTTTAGAGATAGTTAGTATACAGACGGTTCCCGTTACTACAGGTTAAAATAAAAATTTAATTTTGATTTTTAGCGGAATGTCTGTTTCCTATGTGTAAAAGAAGGGGGGTTTGCCTCACATACAGAACAAAGTTAATTTACATGTCGGCACTATAGATGTGACCATCGCTGTAGAGGCTATGATATTTAGATTTTAAAACAACAAAACTTAATTGGTTAACTTCCATGTTCAGGAATTACTTGAAATTAGTTACATAAGGTAATAAACTCAACATATTGTTGTCGAGCTTAAGTACCGACTTCAAAGTACTTTATAGCCTACAAATATATAAATTAGCGTTTATATAGCATTTAGGATTGTAAGAAATGTGAAATATATTACAAGTTAATATGCAATTGCGAAGCATTGCCGGGCCCACTAGTTTAATATAGTTATGGAGAAGGTGATGAGAAAGGCTGGTGTCAACATGTCTGGCACCATATTCCACAAAAGCCACATGCCACTAGCCTACGCCGATGATATAGATATCATTGGCCGAAATCTGCGGGACGTTACTGCAGTCTTCTCATCCCTAGAAAAGGAGTCGGCAAAAATGGGTTTAGCGGTCAACGAGGACAAAACAAAAATAATGATTTCGACGAACAAAGAGTCCTCTCGATGGGGACGCAGCGTCAACGTTGAAAATTATTGTTTTGAGGTAGTAGATGAGTTTACCTACCTCGGATCTTCCGTCAATAAGACAAATAATGTCAGCCAAGAAATTAAGCGGAGAATAGTGCTAGCCAATAGATGTTTTTACGGACTTCGGCAGCACTTTAGTAATACCACCTTATCTCGGAATACTAAGAAACAGCTTTACCAGGTGCTAATATTACCCGTTCTTTTGTATGCTGCCGAATCATGGGTGCTTACGACAACGGACATACAAAACCTGGGAGTATTCGAGAGAAAAGTACTCCGGAAAATTTATGGACCTATCTGTGTCGACGGCGAGTTTCGCCATCGGATGAACCATGAGCTGTATGAGCTTTACCACGACATCGACGTAGCTAAAAGAGTCAGAATGCAACGACTACGATGGCTGGGTCATGTTGCCAGGATGGATGTAAATGCTCCAGCGAGAAAGGTGTTTGAAGGCGAACCTGAAGGACGGCGCAGAGCAGGGAGACCCAAACTCCGTTGGAAGGACCAAGTGGTAGGCGACGTGCCACCATCTGGTAGGACTAACTGGAGAACACACGCACAAGACCGAAGCGTGTGGAATTCTTTAATACTTCAGGCCTCAAACTTATAAACCATGTTTGTAAGTTGTAATGGGCCACCTAAGTAAGTAAGTAAGCTTAGTCCGTAATAGCATCTATTGGCAAGCAGTTTTCGTCTCTTAATTTCAAGGCCGACGTAGTTTGTTATAATAACTGCTAAGCCAAGGTAGATAAAATTACTAATATTTCGAAGTTTGAGTTGTTAAACAGATTTGGCAAGTTATTTATAGAAATGTATATATCGTTGGAAAGGTCTAAGATTCTTCTTTCCAAGACCATTAATAACTTCAAAATTAGTTCAGAACTGAGTGATTTTTTAGCTTGTCAGTGATGAAAGACGAGAAGAATTGGGTTTTAAACCGGACTTCAAGGTTTTGAGGGTGTTAGGAAACTTTGATTTACAAATTCATATTGTACACGACCAAAGCCACACCATGCACTAGGTCAGGTTTTAATGCAATAGTTGTCGTATAATTTAAGACCAACAATGCAGTGTTTAACCTTAAGACTCCAACAATTACCAAAAAGTGTAAATTGTGACGTATTTGCTAAAGCAGCAGTGACCAGAAGTTGTTTTTGTTATTGTTCTTTAAGTGTTTCGTTTTTTTCCACTAAGAAAACGGAAATAGCGTAAGCTGGTGATATAACTGGGAAACACTTTCAGGAAGTATTTTATTTTTTCTGAGAAAAGGTAAAAAAGTATTGTGCTGAAATTCATTACCAATGTGGCAACAACTGCGAGCAAAATGGAAAAGGACGGAAAAATATGCCACATTTGGCATAAGGAGTTTAAAGAAGTAGCTTAAATGATCTTACTTTAGATGAGTTTTCCATCAAAATGAAAAATTTTTAGTTAAGGCAGAAAATTCCTTTGTCATAACTATTTCAGTGTCTTTGTAACTATTTCTTAACCGGCACAAATTGATTATCTTTTCAAATCCGTTAGTAGTTTTTTCGTGTTAGCTCAGATACAGAATTGAATTTTGATGTAATGATGTGAGTGAATGATGTTAAATTGATTGTTATGAGTAATTCCGTGGAAGTGATCATACAAATAATGGGTCTTCTATTCAAATTTGATGAAATTTTGCAAACATGTACCTTAAAATACGCAGAAAAAAAAATTAAGATTTGGCCGTATAAAAATTGCAATATTTTTTTGTAATGACTTGCTGAAGGTTTCTAATATTTCCAATAAAATAGTAAAATTTTTAAATTTTTTTTTTTTTTATTTAAAATTTAATTCACTTTATATTGTGTAAGAAATTTATATGAATAAATGTTATACATTCCGCTTAAGAGCTATTCACTGTCCTCTTTTCTTTGCAATGTGTGAGTCAATTGAAAACCATTTACGTACCTTCTAACTCTAAGCGATTGGTTGTATTAAATACCCATCTTTATTATGGTTATTGGCGTAATACAGTTAAATTACTAAAATGTTCTCTAATGCAAGCTTATCGATTGTGTGAGAGCGAGTGAATTTTTCCTATTTGCTAGAACATACCAATGTGTCGAACAAATGTAGACGCCATTTATTATGTAGAATGAGGTGCCAACGGATACACAGCAATTCATTTGATAGCCAAACGAAATAAAACATTTAGCACAACAATTAAGCGCAGGCATGTTCGCTAGTGGTTTTTCTACCCATGAGTATTAATGTGCACCATTGAAATCAATGTACCCTCCTTCCACATGGGAGTTTAAACTAAAACCGTCATACGTGACTAGACATGGTGATTAAACGAGAATAGTGTAAATCTAATGAAGCTGCAAAACACTCCGCGAGTTAAATAAATTAAATTTAAATTATCTAAACAATTAAGATTTTAGTGTAACCAGCGAAATATAAGGAACGGAATTCTCACTGAATAATTTTTATGGCGCATGCAGATTTGTAGAAAATGTTGATAAAGCTCTGACATTATAGCATATTGTACCAAAAAGTACTTGTATTACACCAAAAAGTACTTTTAATGACCAAAAAGAATTTTCGACTTACCAAAAATACTTTCATAGTACCCAAAAGGTTAATTTTTATAACAATTAATTTCACTGTTCCACAAAGTACATTTATTGTACCAAAATTGCTGTTGTATTGAATAAAGGACCTTTTGTATACTAACAAGTACCATTATTTCACTACCAAGTTGTATTATTCACCAAAATGTAAATGTAATGTTATTGTACCAAAGATACGAAAAAGTAAATATTTTTGTTCCCAAAAGTGCAATTATTGTACTAAAAGAACTTTAAATATACCAAAAAGAATTTTTTGTACAAGCAATAACTTTTATTGTACCAGAAAGTCCTAGGTTTTGAAAGACATAATTTTTCTACACAAAAAGTACTTTCTTAATACCAAAAAGTAATTTTATCGTACTCACAAAGAACATTTCTCGTACCAAAAAGTACTATCCCAAAGTACTTTCTTTGTATCAAAAAGTTTTTTTTTTTTATTTTACAAGAAAGTACTTTTATTGTACTAAAATGCTATCTAAGAACATAGTACAATCTGTACTCAATTGCATATTTATTTCATTTTTTTGCGTATATTTATGTCGTACAAGTGAAAACTAATTTCAATGTTCTAAAAAGCGCTTTTGTTACTTCAATTCTACCAACAATTTAGTTTATTGTACCAAATTGCACTTTAATTGTATAATAAAGTACTACCTTTTTATGAGCATTTACATTTATTGAATTGATAAACACTTCTATTGTATAAAAAAATTATTTCATTTTACCAAAAAGTGTACTCAAAAGTTAAATTTTTGTACCTTAATATACTTTTATTGCAAAAGCAAGTAATTTTTTTGTACCTTTAATTATATCAACAAATACTTTTTTTGTGCCATTTTAATCCTTGTGATATAATTTTCTTAGACAGTATTGATATAACATTTTCTTCAATGCTGTTGGAAACAAAAAGCCAGTACAGAAATTTCAGTCAGTAAAACTGACTGATAAATACCATCACCCAATATAAGATATTGTTTAAGTCTTGAGTTATTGAAATTAATCGATTTGTAATTAAAACCAGTTAGAAAGTTTCAGTCGGGCAACCCGACTTACATTTACCCTTACCCTCAGTAAAACAAATAATTTTCTATTATATTGATATTATTACTCGATTTCGAAAGTGGGCGGAAGGGTGATGGTATAATAAACACAGACTAATGCTAAGCATTTCAATTTTACATCTATATATATAAAAAATTGTTGCAAGTGTGTTGTGACTTCATAACTCACGAACGGCTGGACCGATTTGCATAAATTTTTTTGTAAGCGTTTGGGTGGCGCCCCGGGTGGTTTATATTTACAATTCGGTCCAATTGGACAAAGGGGCGTGGCACCGCCCATACAACTTGAAAATCAAAAGGGCTGTATCTCATGAACTATCAGAGGTATGAAGATGAGATTTGGTATATATGTTGTTGGAGCAGTATTAATTACAGCCAAGGTGGAAGTGGGCGGTGCCACGCCCCCTTTTCAAAAATCGCTCTAACGGCTTTTCTAATAGACCGATTGATACGAAAATTTTACCAAGTGGTACTGATGACCTGTAGATAGTCCCTGGCTATATTTGGTTGTGATTGGATAAAGGGGCGTGGCACCGCCCATACAACATGAAAATAAAAAGGGCTATATCTCATGAACTATAAGAGGTATGAAGATGAGATTTTTTACATATGTTGTTGTTGCAGTATAAATTACAGTAAGAGTGGAAGTGAGCTGTACCACACCCCTTTTAAAATAAACAGTTATAACTGTTAAAATTCCACAGTATATTGCAGTTCGCCTGGAGATACGAACAGTAAGGTAGAAAAGTTTTTTTATTCGCAAAAATTTTAACCAAATCTACGATGAATTGTTAGAAAATGTCACCAATAAACTTTGTGTGTAACATCAATTCCTAGCTCGCGCTGGGAAAGCTTAATTTAGTGCAGAAAACTTAAATTTTGATAGAAGTGTCTTAAATCTGAAGTCTGTACACTTTCAATAATCATGGGGCAACGAACGTCACTTCCAAAAGAAGCGCAAAACGGAGTAAATAAACGAAAAATCCTTTTATCTTAAAAAAAGTGTCAGCTAGGATTTTGATTCATGTGGATTTTTAATGTACAATTGACACCCAACAAAACCCCATTTACCGTTTTTGTTGCCATTTTAGGTCAACCAATTCGTCATTCAGGCGAGGTGTGTGAAGTGTGATAGACTTTCATTGAGACTTTCGTTGAAAAATCACCATGTAAAGACTACACAAGAACAACGTTTACAAATCTTGCAAATTTATTTTCAAAATGCGCGTTCTGCTTGGCCTTTGTGAAGTTTATGGTGCATATATTCATCCATCTGAGCAGCTAATAGAAGCCATCAACGCTGTAGACGTAAGTGTGACGGGGGACTCGAATTTATCGATGCAATATTATAAGGTCAAAAACTGGCAGGATTAGATTATAAGGCGTGATCCCGCCCCCAGGAGCTAATTTGTTAAAGTGCTGTATCTGAAGTACTAGATTAGAAGGAATAGCCCTACTCAAAGGACCTAATTTGTAAAAGTGCAATATCTGATAGCCTAGATCATTAGGCGTGGCTCCGTCCGTAGGACGTAATTTTGCGAATGGTAATGAAATTTGTTGTGGATTCAATTAAGGTTAATATACGTATTCTAAAGAAAAAGGGGGGATTTGAAATAGGATGTGGAATAAACACCAATATTCGTGATCAAGCATAAGGGGTAGACCTGCCAAATTCTGTTTCACAAAAGCAATAGCTGAAGGACTGCAAAACTATTCGTCTTGATATTTGGTATTTAATATTTTTAAAACCAGTGGTGTATGTAACTGAGATTTACGACAGAAAAAATTGAATAATCACGAATTTAAACATTTCTCAAATCTGCATTCTATTACATTTAAATGGATGAACGTCATACAACAGTGTAATATTAGCAGTTACGAATGAGTGTGCAGAATTTTATTTCCTTATTGCACCAATGGGTTTTGATATTGTTGATTTTGCAAAATGTTTGATCGCGTTGGCTATTGCATCCTTCTATATTGCGCAGCTATTTTGGATGTTGCAGAATTGAGCAAAAAATTTAAATTTTCCGAGGACCGAAAAAACGTTGCAAACATGTCAAATCATAATGAGGGATGAGTGTACTATGACGCACAAAAAATCGTTGAAACCCCTTGATCGCGTATTATAGGATTTAAGAAGCAATACATGATTGAGTTATCCGTCTTAAATTAATTTACCCAGAAAATATAAGGGAACCGAAGTGTTGCTACTATGTATAACAATGATACCCACGTTAGATTTAAATGACTACAGTTTCCAGTTCGGTTAAAATTTGCAAGACATTCAATAAATCTGAGGGACAGTATATTCAAATATGAAAAATCCAAATGTTTAGCATGAACACCTTTATGTTGCATGTTCACGTATAGAATGACTTCACTGATTAAAATATGTACACTTCTTTGGTTCGTCCACACATACCATCAAAAGCATTACAATAAATTACTGTCATTAAAACTATATTATGTTTTAATATACCTCAAAATTTTTGTTAAATTTCGATGCGAATATCAAAAGAAACTAACACAACCCGAAGATTTATTCCAACCAAAAATAGTTAAATTTCAGTCAATACTTCTTTAAGCAGGACGAAGTCTGCCCGGTCAGCTAGTACTTTAATAACATTAAGTGTGTGATGCCATAATGTTAAATCAAAAATTTAATTACCGATATCAGGATGCAACATTTAAACACATTATTTAAAGCACAAAGATTATGCTAATGACATCCATTAGTGCGATGACACGAAAATCACAAAATCTAAAATCAATGCGTATATAATCATAAAATGTAAATCAATATTGTTAGAGTTAAGCCTTAAAGTTTGCTCTATGTTTTGTAAATGCAGTTACAATAATATTGTTTCTATTGTAACGACAAGAAAATCTGTCATATATGCAGCTGTTATTGTCTTTAAAATTACTCTATGCAGTTGATACAATTATGTTTATAATTAAATTAATATTGTTGTTAAATCCAACTCAGCAGTAAATATGCAATGATTTTAAATGTAGACAATAGAAAAAATTTAAAAGTAATATCGACTTAATTTAAATAAATTCCAACGTTTTGTGTATATGTGAAAACTTAAAATTAATAAAGGCGCAAGGTGATAGACTTGTATGTGTTGAGCCTATATATATGGTCAATTGTTGTTGCTAACATGAAAGTCGATATTTTCTAAACAAAAGATTGTTTACAATGTATTTAAGACAAAAAAAGTGTGAAGTATATATTAAAGAGGATACCGCAAAAAATTGCAAAAGATTAAAACTGAAAATCAGATAATAACTCCAAGTTTTAAAAATATTGGCCTACGAAGAGTTGCAAGATGTCATGTCCGTGAGTCTTTATAAATTGCCATATATGTGGTAATGGTTTTGGTGTCTTAAGGAAGTACACACATTGTGAATTTGAATGGAATTAGAGATCAAAGTTTGGATGCATTAGTTTTTGTTATGTTTAATGTAATAAAAAAAAGTTTTTAATGTCTGATATCTCGGGAACGGATAGACATGTGGTTATATACTTTTTTTGTAGATATTGACCTGTTGAAATATATGGTGGTCTGCAATAATATACATGGCAATACAATATCAAATTTTTTTGTATTTTTTGTGAATACCATCACTTATGCTTCAAACATCTCGATATCTATAAGAGATATGGTAAGTCCAAACATGTACTTTTATAGGTCGACACTTCACCTATTCAACGGCATATTACTAGTTCGTCTATCTACAACAACAACGAAAATTCAGCGACGATAAACAGAATTAAACACAACGTCGAAATTTGACCTCTTTGTGGCATACTCTAACGTCTAACTATAGATGCGAAATTTCGCATAATATATTCGATGTGCAACTTAGCTACTAATACCTCCTACTTAACAAAATTCCTAAAAATCCCATATAAGGAACACCCTAACCTGGGTCTTGCACAAACACACGATATCCACTACACTAAAGGTAGCAAAAATCCGGCTAGCAAACAACGACCAACCTGTTCATAAAAATAGATGTGTTCACAGACCAATGCGAACCCTTCCAATAGGAAAGTTAAGCTTAGCAACTTCTATGAAAATAAGGAAGTACTGAACCAATTAAAATGATGGGATTAAATAAACCCTGCATATTGCGGTGACCACTTAGCAAACAGGAAAGTGCAGAAAGAGCAGGGAAGTTTAGGCAGTAAACGAAAAGCACTGCAAAGAAACAGAATTGTACTTATAGTGAAATATTCTGGGATTGCTAACATAGAAAAGGGGATTAACGACACGCTGTTAATTAACGCTGCAATCCCCAACATTGACTTCTATACTCACAACGGTAGACAGAAATTGATGAACTCAGGATTATTTTTTTTTAATTATTACTCAATTTTCAAAAAGCCTAAATAAAGCAAATGTTATAAAATAATTTCAAGTACCTGCATATAACCTGAAGTACTAAAGTATTCATGATATTTTGCTGTCTGCTACGAAGTGTGTGCTTTATTCCAAAAGATAAATCTAAGCCACAAGAGTGATTACTTGCTCTCGAAAAACACAATATATGTCAACAAAATATAAACTTTCAAAACTACCACATCTTTCATATTTATCGCCTACCTGTTTGTCTAACTCGTTGGTGTCTTACCGTGTCTAGGTGAAGTGCTGGTATGCTGGTATTAAAGGCGTCGGCATAGCCTTATGAACGGGATACAAAAAAATGGTTGAAATAGAGATTTATATCCCTGTTTGCGTCTGGCATAAGGGGTTGGGTGTTTTATTTATTATAGTATCAGTTTCAAGGGACCGGCCGTGGCATAGTGGTTAGAACACGCGACTACCATGCGGGAGATCGCAGGTTCAAACCTGGCTCCAGTCATCTTAAAAGAAAAAAAAAAAAAAAGAAAAAAAATAAATAACATTTTCTTTCATTGTCGGCTCCCCTCGAATGTTGTTGACAGCAACTTCGCAGTATTAAGCGTCGATTCAATCGTCGTGTCTAGTAAGAGCTTCTCAAACAGTGACGTTCGCATTCGTCGATAAACAAGTAGGTGCCGTTAGTTGTGAATCTAAATAGAAAGCGTGTTAATTCACAACAACGCGAGAAGCTATCCCATACCTCATTCATGGGGTGCAAAGGGAAATTAAGTTTTTTTTTTTTTATCAGTTTCAAGGGTTTGCTGGCTGCTACCCCTGTTGGATCTATAGATGTGAGATTATTTTGAGTTTTTGGTATGAAATCAAATCATTCCAGCTGTATTAAATCCAATACATTATTAATCTAACATATTGTGTAGATATTGTGTATTTTATATTATATATTGTGTATTTTATGCGATGGACCACAAAAGCTAGTTAACTTTTCCACTCTATAAAAATTAACTGAATAATATTTTCCGCAAATGTTTATACTTTTATATACATGGTATAAATAAGTATAATTCAACGATTATGGATACATATCTTTAAATGGTTAAAAAGACCAGCTATCAAACTATTATTTTGTAATAGTAAGATTAAAATTCTTAGTATCACATTATCTTTGGAACGCGTGGGTAACATGCAGATAACGTGGGTTCGATCCCTGTTACAGCTATTTAAATTTATTCCATCGGCGGCCTCCTCGATGTTGTCTATAGCTTCTGTGTAGTCAACTCAGTCGGCATATCTAGTAAAAGCTTCTGAAACAGTTGATGTTTAGATACGTCGTAAAAAACGGTAGTTCCCGTTGTGTGAGTCAATAAGTAAAGGAAAATAAACTTATAAAAATGCGAGAATTATTTTATATCTCATTCATGGGATGAAAAGCAAAGTTTATTTATTTATTTTATTAAAGGCAGTTCTGAATAATTTGTATAAAAACACAACACAAGCATCTTTATTTCCACATATTTAAAATTTCTTGTAAACGATTCCAGAATATTTTATTGTATAACAATTTTTTTACAATTTCCTATTGTTCTCTCACATGTCAAGTAGTAAATGTTTGGTACCGCTAACGTAACTTTCATCTCTAAGTATTCGCTTTATTCAGAAGATCCATTGGTTTTCGTTACTGATCTAGTTAAATGTCCCGACATTTGTTTCTAGGGAAGCAGCATCTGAAATAAAAGAAGAAATCGTCATGAGTAAAATGTTTTTTGTTTCCTCAAATAGTAAAAACAAATTACTGCAAGATGTAGCTGAATTTTTATTAAGATTTTAATTCTTTACATGTGTAAAGGCATTTTCATATAACAACGTACAAGGACCTGGCAAATTTATTGAAATGCAACAACACGATGAAATATGCTTAGAGAAAGTCTGAAGCGGTGTGTTCTTAGTAAATCTAAGGCAATACAAATGCCTGTGTATGTGTAGCTACACATAAATTCTATCACATTTGTTATGGTTTCCGGTTGTCTGTTTACTAGATAATCTTCAGACATACTCATACAGACATGAGACTTATTGTGCACTAGACAGAGTTGTGTTGCCGGAAGAAAGAGGCATTGACTGGAATATACATTTACTGTAGGAAAGTTATTTACGTTGGTATGTGGTATATAAACAACTATACATGTTATCACTATATATTTCTCATTAAGTTTGCCCGGAAATGTGCTTCAAGTGTATGTTATTCAGTGACATCTTACTACGTAAATAATATTGTTAATGCTTAAATATTTTTGGATCAAATGCCACAACACAATAAAGTAACACAAATGTGTGTATATGTATATAATGTACATGCTTAATTGTGGTATCCGATAACATAGGATGTAAAGGGAATGAATGAATGTGTGAATCGATGGCACGGACTTGCTGTTACTGTTCTAATGCCCTGATGATATCTTATATGGAGACATTGTGATTTAACTTTATGGTAATTTCATAACAGAAATGTAGTCATAAACTTTTATTGATTTTAGTATTATTTAGATAAGCGGCATATAAACGTTACCAAGAAAGTTACTGCATAACTAAAAAAAACAAATTACCCTTTTCATTTCATGAATAAAGTACGCGATAGCTTCTCGCATTGTTGTGAATTAATACGCTTTCTGTTTTAGACTCACAACAAACGGCACCTACTTGTTTATCGATGAATGCGAACGTCACTGTTTGAGAAGCCTTTACTAGACATGCCGATTAACTCGACACTATACTGCGACGTTGTTGTCGACAACATCGAGGGGGCCGGCAATGAAATAAGCATGTAGATGACTGGAGCAAGGAATCGAATCACGAACCACGATAGTCGCTTGTTCTAACCACTATGCCACGGCCGGTCCCACAACGTTACTAATATTTTAATATTATTTAGTAGAAATGCGAACATTCCTTTAATAGTTGCCATTTGTATGTATGGATATTATGTTTATTGTCCGTTTTAAAGTCCTTGGAATTTTTTTTTACTAATATCCGACTGCCATAGAGAGAAACATGTTCCAATATAATGGTAGTAAATGTCCCTTAGTGTTTACAATAACTCATCTGATTAGAAGATTATGTGGAGTTTTGGATTTTCCAAATCTAGGTCTTTGATCTCATACAGTGTTCTTAAAGAGTTGTTATGCGCTGTAACGGACTTCGATACGAAATAGTGTTTAAATAAATTACTGTCCTAGTCCGATTTTACTGTAAATTTTTTCATTGTCTGATGCTTTTAAACAGGGTGTTGAAGCTGTTTATGCACGACATTTTATACATATGGATTAGTTTGTTAAGATTTCTTGTTAGTTGCAAATGAAAGCAATTGATATCTCCTTAACTGCAAATCAATACAAAGTCTGTTAACAATAAAAATATATATATGTGTGTGTGTGTGTGTGTGTGAAACACTTTGTAAACAAATAGTGACACAGGAACATCAGCAGCATTAACAGTGTGATAACGCTTCTAGGTAATGTTCATTTCGTGTCCTTAATCTGATTACAGCCTGCAATGCAAATTCAATTGCATACATATTGAACTAAATACCAGTCATTAACTTTGCAATCAATTACCTGTGATATGGGCTGCTTTTAGCAGTGATAACAACTACCATACACTCGCCTATCCATTTATATGCTAATTAATGCAAATATGGTACACACGGTTAAAGGGAAGTTCCATTTTAGTAAATCTGCAGCACACAAATGAACATAATTGAATTTTGTAAACTGCTGAAAAGGTTTGCAATAAACATAGAGCTAGACTGATTAGACAGGCATATAGTAGCTATATTAGCTACATGGGAAAACAATACAGCCATTTAAGAAGAAAATAAGGAATTTTTTAAAAATTACCATGCTTTAAAGAAGCGTAGGTGAAAATTGTTTGCGATGTTTATGTCCTATAATCTCATAGTATTAAGTCAAGACCTCTTTTCTGTCTAGATCCTTAATGACTCATTTGTGTGTCACAATTTCATAACACTACAGAAATTTCAATACAAATATAAAACAAATTGTGTTTCTTACAACAATAAGTATGTTTGTTGTACTAAGAATTTTTTTGTGGTTCACTAAAAAGTTCATTTATTTGTACCAATAAGTAATTTTATTGTACATATAAGCATTTTTGGGTTCCCAAAATTAATCTTATCGTTCCAAAAAGAACTTTAATTGATTGTACCAAAACATGTCCTGCATCCTTTGAATATAGAAGTGAGTCTATTTTATGTTTTTTGTAAATGTTAAGGCAAACTTATAAAATTTATATTTATATGCTTTCCGAGTTTGAATTATCAAACTATGGTAACATTTTTTCTCAACTCACATGAGAATTGCCACTTTTTTGTCCTATAATCTCATGGTTTAAGTCAAGACCTCTTTTCTGTCTGGATCCATACTGAGTCATTTGTGTTTAACAACTTCATAACACTACAGAAATTTCCATGCAAATATAATACAAATTGTGTTTCGTACAATAAAAAGTATGTTTATTGTACTAAGAATTTCTTTGTGGTTCACTAAAAAGTTAGTTTGTTGTACCAATAAGTACTATTATTGTATATATAAGAATTTTTTTTTGTTTCCAAAATTATTCTTATCGTTTCAAAAATAACTTTAATTGATTGTACCAAAACATGTCCTGCATCCTTCGCATATAAAAGTGAAAGTCTATTTTAAGTTTTTTGAAAATGTTAAGCCAAACTTGTATCATTTATATTTATTTGCTACCCGAGTTGGAAATCTCAAACTATGGTAACATTTTTTCTCAACTCACATGAGAATTGTACACAATTTTTTAAAAAATGTTGAGAATTATAACTTTCTCCATACAATATAATTTATATGTTATTTAAATAGGGAAATAATGTTTGGTTTTTTATTTCCTTTAATTATAACCATTTTATTATTTTTCTGTTACCCATTAGAGTAACTCATTAACACTTTTCGTGCTGAAATCACCACGGCGTATGATTGATGAAACGCTAATTTGGCAAGTGCATAACTCATACATCGGTGTAGTTTTGGTTTGGTTATAAAGCCAATGCATATGGAAATATGATCTTTTGAGATAGTGCTATATATCTGTTGGTACGACAAAAAATTTAACACCCCATCACAAAAAACCTATTTACTCCTTGGAGATGATAAGTGTAAGTCAGTCCAAGTGACTAAAATTTCAATTTATTTATGACCACATATTTGTAAGAGGAAACGAGGAAAAATGCAAGACAATAATCCTCATGCATATCTATAAAAACCGCGTCAATTTCATATGTATGTTGGCATGTATATTGCATTTGCTATGTGCATACAAATTTTTTGTCGTTTTTGAATATGTCGTTGAAGAAAATAAATTTTCAATTGCATAATAAACGTTTTTGTTGGAGACGCCACAAAATATATATACAAAATATTGCGCCGAAGATAAATTTAAACGTAACAACTATCCTGACACATTTTTGAGTTATTAAATTGGGCATAGGTTATTCAGAAAACAAGGGAAACTCCAGGAAATAAGACTGCATGGGTGCAATTTAAAATTTATTTTCTTCAACGACATATTCAAAAACGACAAAAAAAAATTTGTATGCACATAACAAAATACAATATACATGCCAACATACATACATATGAAATTGATGCGGTTATTATAGATATCCATGAGGATTATTGTCTTGCATTTTCTCTCGTTTATAATCGTGTGAACTTGCTTTGAAAATACATTCATTGAATACTCAATGCTGTTGTTTATTATTAGTCAAGAAAAATGTTGGAATGCTTTTTGTTGCAAGCACATCGTCATTGCTATTCACAAATACAGTGTGTGTTTCTTTATATTTCTCCGTTTTGTTGAAAAGATGAAGTTCATTTTGAAAAACTAGTTACATGCTATGCCTATACCAATGTGTTGTTTTGTATTTCGTAAGTGTTATCAGCTGGCAGCTAATATTTCTCTATGTAGTTGTTTAGATGTGAATCTCGGAAAGTTTTACATAAATTCAAATTTAAGTGGACAAATTTCTATTATTTCTATTTTAGGGAACTTAGACGTTATTAATGCATCCTTGATGATGAGTTGTCAATCAAATAATAGAAAGCGTATTGTGTAATTCTACAAAACTCATCTCGATTCGTGTTTCGTAACACTGTTCATATATTTAAACCTAAGAAATGTTTAATTTAATGGATAAGTAATAGGCAACATTTAAAATCATTGTGTTCCCATCTCTCATCCAAAAATAAATTTTAATCGTGTTCACCATAATATGAGGGTTAAAATATTCCTAGGAAATACTCGCCTGAAAATTTAAATATAGGTCTCATGTATTTGTACACATGATTTTGCATATTCTTTTATTCTACCTCTGAACAAAAAATGAAACTTTAACCAAAGTAAAAAATTGTGACGTAGTGAAGCAAATTGAAGTTTAAGATTTTGTTATTGAGATCAAAAATATATTTTGATATTACTTTGGTTCACCTCAGTGACAATGACCCTCAAATTGTTTCATAGTGTTATATTGTATTTTGTATTTCTTATATATTTGCCGAAACAACTAAAAAACATACGCTATTGTCACACAAATATTTGCATGTACCAATATATTATATAGCAAAAATTGATTGCTAAACAGTTAAATGTCATGTAATTTTCATATATATGTCAGTACTGATAGACCATTATCAAAAAAACAACATAATCTGACACATATGGGTAATTCCAGCCTTACGAATGTTACGATCGTACGATTCAATTGAAAAAAACGCATATCACAACGACATCGTCATATGTTTAAGCTAATTTTCATGTTACATGTTTGTTAAACAAGGCATTGTCAATTTAATTACAAACGAAATTTGATCATTCGACTAATACAACAAAACAAACAATTCATGTTTTTAATATGGCTGTTTTGTTTTACCATTACAACATAAGCACATAATAAATGCGCTGATGTTCATGTTCATGCTAATTTTGATATGCAGTTTATTGATAAAATCATAAGAAAGTTATTATAGCAAAATGTTTAATTCATTAATATGTTTATCTTTTCATTTACATTTTTCATATACAAATTTAACATTATCGTAATGTGTGAGTTGTTAAGAGATTTAATTTCATGTATTACAACATTAATTATTGTCTTCCTTTCACTTAATTCCCCTGCTTATGCCTCTTTTGCCCAAAATGGCCTACACTGTGCTTTCCTCACATTAAAACAGTCCCTGTGACTTACGTCAATCCACTCGTGCAATCATAGCTATCTTCAATGCTCTCTAAAGTGTTTATTTTATTGTTACCGCCTGGGCAAAAGTAGGATGTTGTGTTACATACAAATATGTGTATGTCACACTCATTAAATTTTAAAAGCTCAACGCTGTCGTGGTGTCACAGCATACATTTGTTCTTACCTGTCTTCTGAAGACTGCAAACTGTAACTGCCAGTTCATTGGTATTGGTATTTAGGTCATTTGAAATTGTCGTTTACCGACGTTTCCATAGGAAAAACAATATAAAACATTACTTTGCATCAAACTACTAGCAAGGAATCATTGATTCTGAGAATGTCAAATGAAAATTTGTTGGCACGCTGGTCAGAGTAATAATATTTTACCTATCCGTTGGCACAAAAACATTAAAAACATTTGCAAAAAACAATGCATGAAAATCTGGCACACTAACCGAACCATTTACCATCTGTTTTTTAAGCATTTGAATAAATAGTTTATTTCTTTTCAACACTCATGTATATTACATTTTAGGCTCTATGAAATAAGGCCCCAAGAAATAAGGCCCCAAATCCAAAATGAAATAAAGCCCCAAAAATGGGGTTTTATTTCGTTATGAAACAAAGCCCCAATATCAAGAATGAAATAAGACCCCAACTAAATGAAAAAACACCCCAATTCATAAATGAAATAATGCCCCATTTTTGGGGCAAGCCTTTCAAATAATAAAAAGGCTAGATACGTGTGGGAGGGGTAGTAGAAGTGGCAAAGAAAGGGGGGGGGCGGACGCCCCCCCCCCCCTTCACTTTATTTATTGACTTTAAAAAATGACAGAGAGATAGTTGCGAGACTGACTACGACGTATGCGGCGGGGGGCGTGCCCCCCACCGCATTCGTCTTTTAATAATGCCAGTGAGTGAAAGTTGCTAGATTGACAACGTCGTATGCGGCGGGGCGTGCCCCCCACCGCATTCGTCTTTTAATAATATCAGAGAGTGATAGTTGCAAGGCTGACTACGACGTATGCGGCGGGGGGTGTGCCCCCCACCGCATTCGTCTTTTAATAATATCAGAGAGTGAAAGTTGCGAGGCTGACTGCGACGTATGCGGCGGGGGGCGTGCCCCCCACCGCATTCGTCTTTTAATAATGTCAGAGAATTAGAGTTGCGAGATTGGGGCATTATTTCATTTTCGAAATTTGGGGCTTTATTTCATGTCGAAATAAGGCCCCAAAACAAAAATGAAATAATGTCCCAAAAAAATGAAATAACACCGCAAATTTCACTGTTGTTGTTTTCTGAACAAATTTTTGGGGCTTTATTTCATTTTTGTTTTGGGGCCTTATTTCTTGGGGCCTTATTTCATAGAGCCTACATTTTACCCTTTTTCAATAATATTAAAATTTATTTTAATGTTAATTTAATCCTCCCATTTGCAATTTCATTGTCACATTTCCATCAATTTTAAAATGTCATAGCCCCACAAAGCAACAACTCCCATCAATTTGTACCAGCAACAAAAATAAAAAAAAAATAAAAAACAACGGACATTGTTGTAAAAAATTTGACTTAAATAGTTTTTCTATGCAATTTTTCACATAATGAAAATTCCTGCAGCAAAAGAACAAAAGCAAAATTCAACGTGTTTTTTTTTTTGCGAAAGTAAGAATGCTTTAATCGATGGCGTGATAGAAATATTTTTAAAACTTAAAAATACTGGTGGATATATTGGTCATCAAGCAGTTAATTTTCAAGTGCATCAATTCGTCACAAAGGGTTCTGATGATGACCTTGTTATGAAGTTCGAAACGCGTCATCCTAGTGAGTGACAATAAATTGCAGTTAATATTGAAAATAAAACCTTCTTTATCATGTAACTTAATTTAATAAAACTAATCACACGATCGTCTCAACTCACACGAAAATTGTACTCGAACATAAATTATTATCTGCGTTTAGAGAATACCTCCCAAAGTGGCCGAGGGTCCTTGTAATAGCATAAATGTTCAGTCTGCCATATAACCTATTTAAAAAATTTTTTGTAACAAATGAGATAATTGGTTGTAATGAATTTACTAAAATTAACATTTATTGAATAAATATTAGCGCAAAGTTGTACAGATTCATATATATTATTGCATAACAAACAACATATTTATGTACTTTTCCGCTGGTCTACAAAATCTATCATCACTCCGTTACTGTATACTTTACAAACATACACCATCCTTGCCCATATACTTTTTTTTATGTATTATACTTAGCTGTTAGTAGTAGAGGGAAAAAAGTTTAATATGTTTGCAATATACATTAATCAGTATAAGTAGTATTATATTTTTTTCACAAATATTACATATATTGCCCTTTACCTACTTGCAACACAATAGTAGGAGAATATTGACACTCATTCAATATACATCGGCAAACAATTATAAGAAAATATTACAAAAATTATACATATGCACATCCCTACGGGTGGGGGTATAAAAAGAAAGGAAATTTAAGAACTAAGTTTATGAGACATTTCGTAATAACCAGAACACTTCTGACATTACTAATATTGATTGCCTTTAAGGCTTGGTGCTTATGCAATGAAAAATATCATTGTTTGAATCGAATGTTGGGCGTATGATTGATATTTATTCTCATGAGAACTCATACGTCTAGGCATATTAACATTTAGTAAACTGTAAAATAACATTTCTATCTATCTATTCTAGAAAGAATTCAATAATAATTGTTAAATTGGTGAGCTTTCTTCAGTGAAATAGTGAAACGGCGGCTGTTTAAGCAAAACAACCCCGAAAAAAATTGCGAATTCTCATTTTCCCAACGCTCTCAGTTGATCATGAAGCAGCCCAATGTATATTTTTTATTTTTATATTAAAGTATATCCTGTAGGGCAAGGCATGAGGTTTACAATTAATAATTAGAAGTAAGAAATTCCCTGTGGAAGAAAAAAATTTAACTCATGTAATGAGCAAAAATTGACAGTGAATACTTAAAACATCTTTTATTTGGTTGTGTTTATTTATTATTTGTCAATGTACTTAATTTTACGAAGGACCTTAGAAATATAATGACAATTACACAATTATTCTTGTTGTTCTACCTACGCAACTGATAGTTGCTGATATGGGTTGGGATGCGAATCTTAATTACGTTTTTCTTTTCATTGATTTAAGTACGCCATCTTCTCTTTACATTTTGTGCCAGTGTGTATAATTAAAAATTTAAGTCACCGAAGAACAGTAAAAATATTTAATAGCTTTTTCTGCGAATAATATATTTGACTTAACGAACACTCAAATAAACTACAAGCTAAATAAACAATATTTGTATTCACGCAACACTATCTCTCAAATCTTGTCAAGGACATTTTCGTTTATTTAAATTATTTCCATTTCCTGTTTGTGTCTCTGTCGACGGGGCGTAGTAGCACTTACAACTTTAGTACAACTCAAGCAAAATAAATGGTGGCTGGCCCAGCCGGCCCTTTTTAGACTCAGCGTCTAAAGTTACAAAATCCCATTGCACACATAGTCATTACTTTTTGCTACCACAAGCAACTTAGACAAATATGCTCTATACGATGCAACTGAACTGTGAAGTATGTTTAACTTTCCAGATATACCTGCAATGTTGTAAGTTTTGCAAAACTGCAACATAAGTCTTTTGCATAGCTGTCGAATTCCTGTGGGAGGGGTTTTGCTTAAGAACTCTAAAAGTTAGTTCACATTAAGAAAATAGGACTGGCATTGCGAGTGCTTAAGTGTTAAGGCTAAATGTGAACACGAAGTAAATTTTCAAGTGGCAATAAAAATACTTACTTACGTAGAAAAATATTATAAGCGCCTCGATCTTCTGCGCTTCTTCTCCAGTTAGTCACACCGAGTTCTGTAAGGTTCTCAGTAACCTGGTCTTTCCAACGGAGTTTTGGTCACCCTCTTCTGCGCCGTTCATCGAGTTCATTGTCGAAGCCTGTTCGAGCTGGAACATTTTTGTCCATGCGTACAACATGACCTAGCCAACGCAACCGTAAGTGATATAACTGAAGTTCAATTTGAAGACAGAAAGATATACTCAAATAGTGATAAATTTTTGGGGAGCTAAATTCGATATTTTATCTTCTTATGATTTTGGGACTCAATTCTGAGAACTGCACGTAAAGTAGCCCCAAAAAGAAGAAGTTCTGCATCATTCGTTTTGTCAAGTTACATGCCATAATAATTTTATATCGATTTGATGTTAGTAAGTATCGTTTAAGGAAATTTTTTTCGTTTTAGGCTCTTTTGTTTGACATAACATAAATACTATATGATGGCGTATGATTATCATAAGTAATATTCCATATGAATAATATATTTTTTTTAATATGATGCTCTTACACTTTTGGGTTATGGTTTCGTGCTATTCTTGCTATTTAACTAAATTTAATAAACCTCAAATAGGAACCTATCAATATTCTTAATAAAAACCGTCTACATTAATTTTCTTCCTATTGCAGACTGAAGAGAAATAACAAAAAACTCTTCTCTCTAGAAATTGGCACTAAAAACAACAGCTTAAGTATACATCACTAAGGAATTGTTATCTCTAAATAACTGTTAAGAGAATATTTGATATCCTTAGCTATGCACAGTTCTAGAATGAGGAAGGAATACTAAATGCCACAATTTATTGGACATTTAAAATACAAGAGAACATATGGAAGCCAGAAATGTACAAAAAATCAATCATATGGCACACACAGAACAACCCATTTCATAAGACAGTACATTACCTAAGGGGCAATAAGATCAATATCTCTATGGGAGAATATCTGTATGGCAGGACTTAGCAATTGAATGCAATTTTTATGCTTTTTTCAACACGAAAATTTTGCAATGCAAGCAGTTGAACAAAATATTTAAAGGCAAACTGAATAAGATATGTATAGATGGCAAAATGTTTTTGGAAGCAAATTCTTACTAAAGTCATGTCCTCTTGGGTATTCCCATTAGAAAACTTGTTGCTCTCGTTTTCTAAAGGTTAAAGGGATTAGCCTTGTGCCACCGCACATGTTTCATTTTCAATTTTTGAAAACTTAGTGCCCAATATTCTTGTCAGAAAATATCAGATGTATGTTAATGCATGGGTACGGCTCTAAAGATACGATATATATATATATCAATTCGTAGTCATGGGCTTAAGTAATTTGCATTATTTATGCTCAGCTCAGCTGGTAGATACAATTACTCTAGTAACCTTGTTGTGAAGTCATAGAACTTGTATTCCATTACTTATATTTTATTTTCTAATTTACTATATGGTTCTGAATGTCGTGCCTTGCTCTTGTGGGTTTAAACTGTAGATGTAGTTCAACGTTAAGCAAGTACATTTTATATGCTAGTTGATCGCAGGTTCAAACATGGCTCCAGTCATCTTAAAAAAAATCGTTCTTTCATTGTCGGCTCCCCTTGAATGTTGTTGACAGCAACTTCGCAGTATAAGTGTCGTGTCAATCGGCGTGTCTAGTAAGAGCTTCTCAAACAGTGACGTTCGCATTCGTCGATAAACAAATAGGTGCCGCTAGTTGTGAATCAAAAAATATAAAGCGTGTTAATTCTCAACAATGCTAGAAGCTATCCCATACCTCATTCATGGGGTGCAAAGGGAAATTAAGTTTTTTTTTAAGTTATATGTATACTCGTATAACACTCTTTAAGTTCTCTTAAATATAAAATCGATTGCATACTTTTTGCCGAGAGCCAATTACTGTCTGTTGCAAAGTTGTGCAAAAAGGATGTGAGGGAAAAAAATTAAGTGCTGATAACAGTTAAAGTTTGTTTAAATGCAAATTATATTTTCAGCAACGTGGCTCCTATATTTTGTAACTCCTTTAGCATAGACATGTTGCATACTTTTGGGATATTAATTAAATCAAAGTATAATCAAAGGGTAAGAATCAGGTATCAAAGTCGTAATACCAATTATTGAAATTTTTCTTGTTACTGTTCTAGCCAATGCCACATACTTCTACTTTCCACTTTAAGTTAAAATATTTGAAAGGCTTATACGAGAAACACGGGTTTTGATTTCAGAAACCATAACGAATGTAAAAGACATCATTTCTATAATGGATGGGACTTCTGAGCTATTTCAAATATTTTCTTTTTATTTAACTTAAAAGTCTGTCATAATTTTTGCATAATTTATTATTTTCTTTGCGGGTAACATTCTTTAAAATAATATGGTAGTATTTAACTGGACCGCCACTAGCGGACTATCGCTGAACCCCCTTAAAACCGAGTTTATCCTGTTTTCTAGTATAAATAAAATAACAATATTTAAACCACCGTCACTTAATGAAGTGCAATTGCAGTTGACAGCGCAAGTCAAGTATCTAGGAATTATCCTCGGTAGGAAATTTGCTTGGAAATCCAAAGAGAGGGTTAAAAATGCATCTGATGGTCTTTATTGCTGCAAAGGGGCTATAGAGACTGTACCCAAAGGTCACTATGTGGATTTATACAGCAATGGCAAGACCAATACTTATCAATGGTCTCGTAGTTTGTTAGAGTTCCCTTCGTAAGTAACATAATCTTAATTCCTTGACAACATTTCAGAGATTAGCATTCATTAGTGTAAGTGGGGCAATGAGCAAAACGTCAGGTATAGTTTCAGGTGTAGTACTTAGTGACATTCCAAACATCTGTATTCCTAATATCATGGCTGAATCGTCTGCTTCTGCATCGATGGTGGTAATCATAGAATGTAGCGTTAAGCTATTGTAGCATTGTGGACATAATTAACTA
Organism: Muscina levida; assembly: GCA_964034835.1. NCBI lineage: Eukaryota > Metazoa > Arthropoda > Insecta > Diptera > Muscidae > Muscina > Muscina levida. The sequence continues at coordinate 56,861 of CAXIUB010000345.1, read as the reverse complement.
CTACACCGGATAAACTTAGTTCCCGCAAAAAACAGACTACTGTGTCTCGTATCTATTACGAGTAACTAATCTAAGAAATTTTGTTCCAAATAGGAATATATTGAATAAGTCCATGGAAAGTGATACCAGTAGTATCCGATTAACTACTGAAAAATAGTGTCAACAGCATCCGAAGTATCCGCATCTGCATAGATCCCTAGATGCCATGTTTGCAACATACATGACGGCGGAGGAATGCCATTCAGCACTAAGAGTGATGGATGAGTATTTTGACATCAGGCTCGAATAGTCATACCGGACGACATTGCTGGGAATTGATTTGCAGATGGGCAAACTAAACAGTACCCTGGCACAGATTCTTTCCACAAAAAATATATATATTGAATGATAATGGGTAAATAGGGTTCTCTGGCCGCAGATGAACAACAAACGGGCTAAGCTAGACTTAACTTCCCGAGAGGTAGGATATTAGCAAGTTGTTGGAAAACAATTCCTTAGATTAGACTAAGAAACTCTACTCCTTGTAGTTGCTGCATGGAGGAGGATGAAGAAATAACGAGAAACACTTTCTATTGGATTGTCCAGAATTAGATGGTCTAAGAACTAGCGCTTTCGGAAACCATATAGTAAGCACCGAAGCACTGCTGGAAGTACTGATCAGCAAATTTATTGAAAATTAAAATTGGCTAGATAGCTAGTCAGTATTTACTTTAGGCGATTGTGCAGGTATTAAAATGGTCTATATTAGCTTAACGATGTTAGACAGTATGAAGTCTTGCAACTTTCCTAAAATAACCTAACATACTTTAATATGAATGCATAAACTATCCCCAGTCTTTTCGACACCATTTATCCATGTCTTCACTCCCTCTTTTTCGTACTGACGCTTTTTCTGTTCGGGAGGCATTTCTTTTTTCTCCTTCACCCCTCATATCGTTCTTTCACAACATACGTTACCATTTACTACAGTTCTTGTATGCAACATCATAATCTTTAGGCAGTATGTAAAATTCTTTATCGGACTTGTCTAAGCTTGATTCTTCAGACCTAAATGAGTTTGTTGCGATAATGGTCATAGAATGAGCAACATGACGCCACTGTGTGTCGGAAACTTTAGAGTTATGGGCGTTTATTATATCACCACCCTTAGGGATAAGGGTATATATCGTTTGAAACGAGAAACGCATTAAAGGAGACGAGTGAGACCCCAAGTATCTTAAGACCAAAATCGTTTCAGAACTTTTTAAGTCGATTGAGCTATGTCCGTCTGTTTGGTTGTCTGGATGGCTGGTGGGCACGATAACTCGAGTAAACCTTAACTGATCCGTATACAAATTTACCGGTATTAATATTTTCCAAAATGAAATAATGGGATTGTAAATGGGCAGAATAGCCCCAGACCTTCTGGTACCTTCAATACAAAATTATCTATTTTTGGAAAATTAATATTTCTTTCATATCTTCCGAACGGGGGATATTTGGTCAGTTTAATTACATTGCAATAGCAGACAAACTCTAAGAAAACCGAAACCTTTGCCTTTACCTCACATACAAATGAACGAATTGATCATCATAGTTTTACATTCATATCTTTTTTGTAAGTACACTCGCTTATGAAAAGTTTAATCAGGAATGAATATAGACTATATCGATTGATCTTTTCTGGAACCTCCCATACAAAATGACCTACTTTTGAAAAATTAATAGTTCTCCCATAACTTCTAAATAGGCACATGGGGGATAATGAAATATGGTCAGTCAATATATCTTGTGATAGGTAGCAAAACCTCAGAAAATCTAATTTTTTGACACTCCCCTTCTGGTACCTCCTATACAAATTACCAAATTCACCCTCATAGTTTTACATAAAAAACTTAAAAAAAACTTAATTTCCCTTAGCACCCCATGAATGAGGTATGAGATAGCTTCTCGCATTGTTGTGAATTAACACGCTTTATATTTTAGATTCACTACAAACGGCACCTACTGTTTATTGACGAATGCGAACGTCACTGTTTAAGAAGCTTTTACTAAACATCCCGATTGCTTCGACACTTTTGCGATGTTGCTTTCGACAACATCGAGGGGACCGGCAATGAAAGAAAAATCTAGATGACTGGAGGCGGGAAGCGAACCCGGGATCTCCCGCATGGTAGTTGCGTATTCTAACCACTATGTCACGGCCGGTCCCCATAGTTTTACATACATATCTTTTAAGTAATTAGACTGAATTCAAAAAAATTTTTCATTAGATTTTCCACACCAATGCTATTTTATCGCCTGCTAACCCAACTGTCTATCCAAAAAATATTTGCAGGCCACTGCACTGCAAGCACTCTCATATTAATAAACGTGTTTAAATGGGACAAAGTAAAAACTACTTTGAACTTGCTTATTACATATTAATTTTTCACTTTCTTTTGTGGACAATTTTTAAATTTATGAATTCAATAACATCTCAAAGATGTAATAAGAACATTTACGTTTTCCTCGCCACTGCCTTTGAAGCAACATGTTTGTATGCGTTGCCCTTAGTTGTATATGTGTCTTTCCTCGTAGCACAATTTATTCGCTTCTTGTCTTTTCTTTGGGTTACTTTTGCTTCTTGTGCACCACCACAAACATTTCCAAATGACTGAATTTTATTTGATGTTTTTAGGTCTTCGTTGTAGTGGCACGAGTATAAGACTTATGATTTGTGCACGGTTTGTAAGGAGTTTGCCGAAAAACAAAACTGTGAGATATGACTTGTGTTGGGGCAAAAGCCAGTGGATTGCTAATTTGAAGTAAAAGTGTTACTTAAATCGTATAGAGCTTAGGGAAACCAGACTATGACTGGTTTAATATTTAACGCACTGAATTAAAGACGGCCCACAATAGGTGGTCCACCGTGTTATGGCTTATATTGCAGTACATTAACTACGTGGCCTTCTACTTACTGTTGTTAGTACTTGCTACTATTAAATTTAAATCAAAATAACAAAACCCACATTAACCATTAGCATATAACACATTATTTTGGGACGCAATTCTGAGAATTGTACGTGATAGTAGCTCTAAAAATAAGAACTTCTGCATCATTCGTTTTGTCAAGTAGGCTGCATTAATAATTTAAAGGCCATACGAATTTTTTTTGTCCAAGGTGGATTTTTAGCTCTTTTTCTAAATTTTAACACGGTTATATCTCATTATTGGGGTTTGTCTTAAACTGTTTTTATAGTAAGGAAGCATAAAAGTTTAACCATGCCGGAGCGTATGAGTTATGTGGAATTTATTTTATAACTCATACGTAAATAAGTATTAACGAAGTAAGTGTAAAGTAGGCTTGCCAGACTTAAAATTGTAAAATTCTTGACATTCACTAAAAATTTTCTTGATTGTGAAAAAAAATCTTGACAAATAAAAACACTCATACGTTAGATGTTTTACATATTTGAGTTAAATTTTTTTTTTATATATAAGTATAATTTTATATAAAATGTATACAAAACATTACATAATCAATTACAGATATTTCAGTCAGTTAACTGACTGATAAATACCCTTACCTTATGTATGATATTACTTAAGTCTCGAGTTATTGAAACTAAACGATTTTTAAATGAAATTAATTATGTATTAAAATTGTTCAGCTTGTGTAGCGTAAACGTTTGGTCGTATGACCAGACTTTTACTGACATGTTGTTACACCGTTTCAAGAGTTACAGTGCAAAAAGTGTTAATGAAATTGCCAACAAATGTAGAATTTTTATTCCATATTTCTGGACATATTGTAATTTTATGTGGGGTTACCGAAAGAATCTTTTACGCACAAAAATCTCTAAAGAATTCATAGTTTCTAATGGGTTAAGTTCTCAAGTTAAGTTAAGTTTCTTAACCCTCTACCGCATACAAAGCCATACATGGCTTCTCACTTTCAATAATTTTTTTTTGCAATAAAACGGTACATATACTAAACCGTTTGTTATCACTTATTCTCTTTCAACTATTTTCTGTTAGATGTCTATACTCAGAACTTCTTTGTGTTGCCTTATCTCAAGTTTCAATCAGTTTTTTGCTCGCGTCTCAAGCAGACGAACGAAAGTGAATTGTGGTGAAATTAAAATTAAAATTACTGCACTAAAAATCAGTTTTATCACTGAAAAGTATTTTTTTTCTAAGAGAATATAAAGTTTTCTTTCATAAAAAATAGAATTTGACTATAGGTGAGCATCACATATACTATTCTATGCAAAAAACTGTGGACGCCATATATGGCTCTATATGCAGTAACGCGTAACGCAGTAGACGCCATATATGGCTCTATATGCAGTAACGCGTGCATGTTTATATTCTATGTACATATGCATTATTAGCATATTAGCTTAACAATTGCACTTGTTTTCTTTTAGAAATGAATGCACAATTATTTTACGGTAGTTTGCAATACGTGAACGAAATCGATGATCCGTTTCAAAGTGATGATGACAGCATAGCCGATTCCGAAGACGAAGTTTTTGAAAATCAAAAAATCCAAGAGGAAGATGTTTATATTTCGGAGTCCGATGAGAGTAGTTCCGATGACATCTGTGAAAAGCCGTGCACTTCTAAAGCAAAGCCAAAGCCAGTGCCAAGAAAAAAGACAGAAGCACCGATATGGAAAGCTGGTCACTTACCACCGTATTTGAATGAGACCTTTCCATTTCAAGGATATACCAATCTTTCAACTTGTATCAATGAACTGGAGACACCGGCAGACTTTTTTAATTTTATTTTCAACGACGATCTGTTCGGGAGGACCATATTGGGCATTTTCCCACCTGGAAAAAGCAAAGGCAACTCTGCAAAAACGATTGTTCTTTCCGCTCATACACCTTTTGTGAGAAATGCAATGTATTTCTATGCTACAACGACAAAAGAAACTGTTTCACCAACTTTCACATGAAGTAATGCATACATGTATACAGAGCCATATGTGGCAAACTCTGGAATCAGCTGAATGCATACAAAGCCATATATGGCCCCATTTCCCCCACCCCAAACTATGCCCCCAAAAAAAAAAAAAGTCCAAATATATATTATTTTGGCCTAAATAAACACATAATTACATTCAAAAAATTTTTTCCTTTATTATTTCTATGCTCATGCAGTAGAGGGTTAAGTTTCTCAAGTTTCACCTATACATGCAAAATATTCAAAGTTAACTTTTTTAACGTCTTGAGGAGTTTATATTTGAATTTGTTAAATATATCAATTTTCAGGTATTTGCCATATTTGTACGTGGGTGTTTTTGGTTAAATTTTATGGGAGATAATACAGAGGGAGTGACAAATGTTTAAATTTCCCAAGGTTTTTTTAAACTGACCAAATTTAAGCATTCTTAAATTGTCGGTTTGAATTTAATGTAAGAAATATGAATTTCCCAAAAATAGGTAATTTTCATTGGTAGTAATCAGGGGTCGGCCGATATAGTCTATATACATTCCGGGGTAAAATTTTAATTACATGTTTAAATTCAGTGTACTAACAAAATGATATGTATGGGAGGTACCAAAAGGAATGTGGCAAAACGTTTCGATATTCTGATGGTTTGTCTACTATTACCCCTTACCTAAGGCTGAGAGTATAAAAAATAGGCTCTATGAAATAAGGCCCCAAGAAATAAGGCCCCAAAACAAAAATGAAATAAAGCCCCAAAAATGGGGTTATATTTCGTTATGAAACAAAGCCCCAATATCAAGAATGAAATAAGACCCCAACTAAATGCAAAAACACCCCAATTCATAAATGAAATAATGCCCCATTTTTGGGGCAAGCCTTTCAAGTAATAAAAAGGCTAGGTACGTGTGGTAGGGGTAGTAGAAGTGGTAAAGAAAGGGGGGGGGGCGGACGCCCCCCCCCTTCACTTTGTTTATTGACTTTGAAAAATGACAGAGAGAAAGTTGCGAGACTGACTACGACGTATGCGGCGGGGGGCGTGCCCCCCACCGCATTCGTCTTTTAATAATGCCAGTGAGTGAAAGTTGCTAGATTGACAACGACGTATGCGGCGGGGGGCGTGCCCCCACCGCATTCGTCTTTTAATAATGTCATAGAGTGAGAGTTGCAAGGCTGACTTCGACGTATGCGGCGGGGGGCGTGCCCCCCACCGCATTCGTCTTTTAATTATGGCAGAGAGTGACAGTTGCAAGGCTGACTTCGACGTATGCGGCGGGGGGCGTGCCCCCCACCGCATTCGTCTTTTAATAATGCTAGAGAGTGAAAGATGCCAAGTTGACTACGACGTATGCGGCGGGGGGCGTGCCCCCCACCGCATTCGTCTTTTAATAATGTCAGAGAATAAGAGTTGCGAGATTAGGGCATTATTTCATTTTCGAAATTTGGGGCTTTATTTCATACCGAAATAAGGCCCCAAAACAAAAATGAAATAAAGTCCCAAAAAAATGAAATAACACCGCAAATTTCACTGTTGTTGTTTTCTGAACAAATTTTTGGGGCTTTATTTCATTTTTGTTTTGGGGCCTTATTTCTTGGGGCCTTATTTCATAGAGCCTAAAAAATATAGTGGGAACACTGATGTAATTTTTTTTTTATTTTACGACTTAGTGTTATTGGTTAATTTAATATTTCGAAGCATAAAATGAGAAAAATTACGATTTGACATTACGTCGCTGACCTGACATTATTTCCCTACGGCATTCTAAAATCATTAAGGATTTTCTCTACAAATACAAGACTGCGGCGATCTTTAGCCGATTTGTCTAAAATTTGGGTTTATATGACCGGAGCTTGATATTGGCTGTTTAATGTTGTCAAATTACACAGTGCAACAGTGAAAAAAATACAAGATCTTGACAGTATATGTTCGATTCTAATATTAGTTTTTGTCCAACAGCTAACTCACACTTCGTGATAGCGCTAAACTATATTCGGCAATAATGTAGCTGTTAGTTATGGACACTAACTTTATTAACTATTTATGTCACAAAAGTTAGTTATTCCTGCCCTTTTGCAAAAAAAAAATTGAAGAAGAAATTATTATTTTGCACTTTTTTAAATATTACTTTGAGGGAGTCCAAATTTTTAACTAACAATGTTCGCCAAAATTGTAGCCATGGTAAAGTTGAAGATCTTTCGTGAACATATCAATACAATCTGAACGTGTCTAAGCAACCTTAATAGCTCATAAAGTCCACTATGTTACCGGTTTTTTGAACCATTACGCACGTGTAAGCCAGTTACGTGTTGAATATCAACCAATTTTAAGTTTCTCAGCGGATTTTGAAAGAAGACACTGCGGCCTTTTCAACGATATATATAGTTGTATTGATTGCTTGTCATATATGTCTGTTTTTTGTATCAAAATTTCAAACTTTTGTGATTTATGTACTAATTTTTAAACTTGAAGAAGTTTGTAGCCACTATTTTATAAGGACAACCTTATTTTCACTACTTTATTCAGAAAGTGCACGCTTTCACGAGTTAAACGCATACTTGTTTGTAAAGATCGATTAACAAATAGTTAACTCATTCATGTTTTCCAAGGGACGCCTATATTGCCAACTTCTTGTATTATACAAAAAGTTATCATCTGTTGCATAGTGTTATTAGTGTTCAATAGGGAGGCGAAAATAAGTGATGATAGATCTTTGAACGAATACACTAACGAAAACTTTTCACAATAATATTTCTATGAACTAATCATTTCATTTAAAAAAAATATATATTTGAGTTATTTTTCGGTTGGTCTGTAAAAATCTTGACAAAACTTATTTTTTCTTGATTCTTGAAGAGCATTAAAAATTCTTGTAAATCAAGAAAAATCAAGATCGTCTGGCAACCCTAGTGTAAAGGCACAAATGATGCAGAAGGCTACTTTCACATGGAATTCTCAGTTTTGAGTTTCAAATCAATTAGCTGAAAAACGTTAAAGTTGAACTTATAAGTCAACTTATTTTATTTTATACTTTAGTCCTACCACAACACAAAATATTTTATGACAATAGTCTGGAATTGTGGCCACAAGCTGAGAAGATATTACATAAAGCACCACAAACCACCCGCAGCTTAATAATTAAAAACCGGATGATGTCTATGTGTGTGTGTGTTAGTTTTTGTGTGTGTGTGGGACAGTCGAGAGTTTAGTTGAGATTTCATAGGGAATTTAAAATATTAATTCCGTTCCCGAAATGCTAGTTTTCTCTCCTACACATAAACATGTTGACAAAGAAGAAGATTTTGAAACTACTAGCATGTCAATGTTATGTACTTACAGCTTACTGTGGTTCATTGTTTCTCTTCTATGCAAGCTACTGTTCGTTAGTGACTCAGAGATAAAGTTGTCTTACAGTTGTCTGGGGTCTTTGGCATATTGACGTCTGGCTTTAGTTTCACATACGTCTATGTCTTAAAGCATAAACGCAGAAGTTATTGCATAAAGGGGTTTTGGAAAGCAAACCACAGAAGTAAGAAAGAGAATTACAAAAGTAGTTTAACAAGTGAAACACCACAAAATCTTCGGCTAATTACTTGAATAACTTACTCAAAACGTTTAGCAGAATACTTTGAGTATGTAATCATTAATATTTATGTATATTGAATTCAAATCAAAAATATTAAATGGTCAAAATTTTTTCTATTTATAGAATTTAAATATTCAGAGATGAAGAAAGTTTTCAGAGAAATTTGCCAATTAATTTATTTTAAAACTATCTGGTGTAATGACCTTTTATTGTATGACTTGAACTTTCAGTGACACTTGTACTACGGTCACGATGGAATTCCATAATCCAATTTGTAACTATAGCAGTTGATAGCTTTGTTCGAATTCGGTAATGACCATATACCATATGACCAAAACATTTCCCTTTTCTTACTCGAGGCTACAAATTCTGCTGTCTATGTATAACAACTTATCATCAGCAATGGTTACCTCTTTGTTTAAGAATATTGCAATGATTTTCAAGCACTTCGACATATTTCATAGTTGCCGTTTTCTATGTTTCTTTATCACGTCAATACTTGAAGTGTTGAAAGTGGCAACCAACTACTTAAAGAGTCCCTACTACAAATAGTAGCTAAATCATCAGTTATCACACCAACACAAAGACTGTAACATTATGAAAGTGAAGTAGAAAGAACTAAAAAACAACCATACGCAATAAACAAAACGAGATCTACATATGAGTGGGTGTGCCTTTGGTTGTCTGAACACGAGCATACGCACAATCATCGCTTTTAAATCACCAGGACTATAGTGGTTAGAGGCATTGATAGTAGTGCTGAAGACATATTGTATGTAAGTATTCTATTGAATGTAAAGGATGTCGATAATGTTGATGATGACTCCATTCAGAGCAATCACATCCGTAACCACAGAAAACATAGTTAGAAACAGGAAGAGAGAAATGAGTGACTTGGAAATTTGACGAGTGACAAAATAGAACGAAAACGCAATGTTGATTTAAGACAAAAGAAAATCTAAACGCATCCACAACATAATTGGTGTTACAGTTTATATGATTAAATACAATGAACATAGCAGAAAAGATAATATCGAAGATTCAAGGTAGATATTGGGAAAAGGAATTAGAAGTAGAAGAAATGAGTTGGATGAAAGAAGATAGAGAACAGAATGACATGAAGGCCTAAAATTTATTAATTACTATAGTGACATAAGCACATAATGTAGCATAATGTTAAGTAATTTGCTCTGACAATTATACATTTACAATTAAATGATAAAATTTAATATTTTACTTCATAAGTCGCTCAAACTTCTTTACAGATATTTTTAAGGAAAAAAGTTCAACGTTTCATTTGGACTTGAAACTATGTGTGCTTAACTACCTATTGCTTCCAAGATTACTCAAATTAAATATGTAAATATGTTTCTGCATATAAAAGCTTCAACCTTACAGATTTTTTAACAAACACATGTTCTTACAATTATAGCATTTTCTAATTTAACAATTATGTTACATCTTACTACAGTGAAACTTCGATATAACGAATCTAGAGGGGACCGAAAAATACTTCGTTATAGCTATTGATTCGTTATACATATGCATTGTGAAACCTTCGTATAACGAAATTTAAAGAAATACGAAAGAAATTCGTTATAACTATAGTTTTTTTTTGTCCGAATTCTATTTTACACGAAAATACTAGTATAATAATAAAAATTAACTATTTAAGAGGTAAATAAAAAATTAAGTTTTTATTATTTTTTTATTTTATTACATTTTAGTAAAATATTGTGTAATTTTTGTTTGTTTTTTCTCGTATAGAAATTGATTTACGCTTTAATACACTCATTTTGACAAAGAACCAAAACAGAACTGACTATGTAATTTGTGGCGCTTTACATATTAACCTGCAAAGACATTTACCTTTCGTTGGTTTTAAAAGGGAATTCCCCGTTTTGCTTAAAATTTAATTTTGCTTTATGCTTTATTCTGACTTCGTTGTATGGAGGCTATAGTTCAAGACTTCGTTATGTAGAGGCTTTTGATAATGACTTACACACTTAAAATGTTATATGTATGTATTACTCAATTATAATTTCGTTGTATAGAGGCTTTTGAAAAAATACTTCGCTATATAGAGGCTTTATAGATCAGAATTTTTTCGTTATAGCTATAGAGAATTTTTGTATGAAAAACTTTGCAATAAAAAGGTTTTTTCAAGGGTCTCAGCTAAAAATTCGTTATATTGAGTTTTTCGTTATAACGAAGTTCGTAATATCGAAGTTTCACTGTATTTGTTTTGATACATGTATTAAGGTTTCTTTGTATAATTGTTAAGACTTGTGCATTCTATTGAAGTCAAAAGAAATTTAAACCAATTAAATTTTACAATTTACTTTGCTTAACCTTAGGCATTCAGTTCATTAATCTTTTGTTGTTGGCATCATGTAAACATTTGATTAACATGATTTGTTGCAGCTTATGTAATAATTTAGTTGGTTTTTTTCTGTTTATTTTATATTTTTCATTTTGTTATATTAAAAACTAAAAAAAAAAAAATTTGGAAGAGCAAAAATATCTATGAAAGAAATTGAATAAAATTTAATTCTTTTGTTTGTTTTAAAGTTGTATTTTCGCATATTTAAGGCATGTCGGGAAATCGAAGCGAGAACAAACATTATATCGTGTCGTAACAAAAAGCGGCCTGTTAGAGTGTAAAGGCCGGTCCAGAATTGCAAGACTTAAACTGTATAACTCAACGATTTCTCACTTGAGTTAATAAAATACACCATCCCAAGGTCTGATGTAGTAATCTGCTTGGAAACTTCCATCCGCAAAAAACCGCTTGTCCCCCAATCACATTTCACAGCTCCAGCATTCATAAATCTGGTGAGAAATAAAACTACTATAACATCGTCAACACATTGAGCAATTATTGCCATTGATCACAACGAAAATTTAATCTTATAAACGATTCTTTTGTGAATTCCACCCAGACAACCGACAATTTTATTTTATTTGTCATTGCAAAATTCACACATATTGCCATCAATTTAAATACGTTTGCATGTTGGCGCCCATGTATATTTATGTGAATATGCAAATGTATAAAATGTCGGTGTTTGTATATCTCATTAATGTAATGCCAACATATCCGCTTAAATTGATTTTAAGTATATAAACATATCTTCTAGCATGTACCTTAGATACATAGCAACAGGCAGACCGACAGCAGATATATGTACTCTTGCTTTGCCATAAGGCCTGAGGGTGTGTTTGTATGAGTACGAATTGCATATGATGCGTTAGTATTGATGGTTGAGTTAATGGAGTAATTAAAACAATTAAATTTGTCATTTTTCTGCACCATCAGGAATCTGCGGATTTTTTAACGCTCAGCTCCTTAAAATACTTTGTGTATTTATTTGTTTTATATTAATTTCATTGAGATTTACTAGACCGGGTCGGTCCCCATACAAATTTTTTTTTTCTCCAAAGTCGAGGGGAAATATTAAAGATCACCTCGAGACAACTTAAAAAAAAATTTTTTTTCTTCCCCCACCCCCCGGAAAAACAGCCAAAATCGTTTTTTTCTCACTGCTTTTTTGTTTGTGGCTCAATCGTAACATACAAGGCATCGGTGCATAGGTTTCGACGAGTACTACATTTGTCCTATAGATGTCGCTGACAAACGACATCATCTTGTAATGATGGCCTCATTTAGAGCGATTTCTACCCCTAAAATTAAAAATATTTTTTCCTAGGATTAAAGCCCTTTAAAAACCAAGAACATTTTGCTTTGGAAGTATACAGTTTTATTCAAAAACATAAAAGTTACATATGAAAAGATGTATTTACAGCATTAACAAAAACATTTTTTTATGTTGTTTGCATTATTATCGCAAATTATTGCATACTTTATAGCGCTGACGGAAAATGTTTATAAAAAATGATTCCATACTTTGTAGCTTAAATTGTTGCATAAGTCTTAACGACATCGAAAAATAAAATTTAAATATTTTCTTGAGATAATTCATTTTTAATATTGGTACCGGCGAAATATAATTTTTATTACAAATAAAATCCCAAAAAGAGCAAAGATATGTATGTAATTACAGCAAATATTGGAGCGACTCAAGTTCCGTTAACGGCTTTCTAATTTTGCAAAAAAATTTCATTTTGATTAGTCATTCCAAGCGCTGATTCACTTACATTTCGCACAAATGTTCAGTGTTGCAAATTGCATGGGAAGAATATAAGTGCAAAGTTATGTCTATATTTTATTATTAATACTTCCATTGTGGAGCAGGTACCTTTATAATTTCGTTTCTTGAATATTGGTGACACTGAATACCTTCGTCCGCATGTTTGAAAACACTGTTTGCGCTAAAAAGTATGCAATAACTGGTATTTAATTTTTTTCGATATCGCTAAGAAGTTTGCAATAACTTTCTGTAATAATGCAAGCAACAGGAAAAAATATTAGTGTTGATGCTGTAAATACATCTTTTCATACGTAACTTTTTTGTTTTTGAATAAAACTGTTTACTTCCAAAGCAAAATGTTCTTGGTTTTTAAAGGACTTTAATCCTAGGAAAAAATATTTTTAAATTTTAGGGGTAGAAATTGCTCTAAATGAGGCCATCATTACAAGATGATGTCGTATGTCAGCGACATCTATAGGGCAAATGTAGTACTCGTCGAGACCTATACACTGATGTCTTGTATGTTACGATTGAGCCACAAACGATTTTGGCTGTTTTTCCGGGGGGGGGGGGGGTATAAAAAAAATTTTTTTTTAAGTTTTCTCGAGGTGATCTTTAATATATGCCCTCGACTTTGGAAATTTTTTTTGGTGACCCGGTCTAAGATTTACTACTCGTATTATGGCGTATGCCTGATTGTGCTTAATTAATAAAGGAATTCACGTGTTTTATTTTGTTTCACAGTATTGCAAAGACAAAGACAGGCAATTTGCGATTTAAAATATGACATCATTATGCAAGATTTAATGGTAAGTAATCCGAAAAGTATGCCATGCATTCTAGCATATTAAATGTAATAAAAGTATGTAAGGATATCTGTAAATTAAGTTAAGCTTATATATAAGAATGCCAATGTAAGGCAATCATTGGGTTTTGAATATAAAACAAATAAGGTAATTAACTTTATCAAAAACCATTGTGTCATTCAAAAAGTTTAATATCATTGACATGAGGTAAGTCGGTCTTATTATGCGATGTCCAGCAATATTGAATTTAATACTAGGCTAAAGAACAATAAAGCCGATGGACCATGGAAGTAACTCTTCGGGGCTATATACACAAAACAATGGTTTATAATGGAATAAGAATCATTTTCAAATAAATATGTTTGTATTTTCAAGGATTTTTTAAACCTGTATATTTAAAGTATGATGAACTTAAGGATTTTCTATGAGTTGGTGGCATAAACAAGTAGGTGGTGTTTGTTAAGAATATAAAATGGAAAGCATGTTAATTCGCAACAACGCGAGAAGTTATCCCTTACCTCATTCATGGGGTGTAAGGGGAAATTCAGTTTTTTTTTAGAACTGTGTCTGTCTGTCTGGCTGGCAGGTCGACACAATAACTCTCGCAAATAGTTATAGACCATCTTGAAGCTACGCATAGATCACTATTACAGGATATAAGAACTTAAATATAATAAACAGTCACCTCCTTGCAAATTACCTCCCTCGATATAAAATAATTGAAGTTTCATTGACACCCATTATCCATTGATTTAAATTCAATGCCATAATTACATTGAATAACTGCGTATTTTTTCTGTAATACATTTTTCTCCCTGCTATAAATTCTTTTTTGAACGTGGTCCACATTAACGCGCATAAACTTTTGATGCTATGACTGTTTTTGTGCGGTCAGTTGGCAATCGAAGTGGCACAAATGATTTATTTATAAATGTTAATTAAACACTCGCCGCCATGTCATTTGTGTTGTGTTTCAAATCGCGTGTGCGCAGGGTGCTCTAGCGAAACCATAAATTCGTTTAACAATTTAATTAAAAATTATAAAATGCTACAAAACCATATTAGGAATGGGGCTTATGGCGGCAATGCTGACACAGGAGAAAGTGAATTGTAAACAATATTTAAAAGGACTTTAGGTGTAGAGGAAACAAAAACAAAATTTAATCTTTTTTATCAACACAAAAAGCCATTAATGTACGGTTTTATTAAAAAACAAGTTCTGATGTAGTTTCTCTAAATTCTTGATTAGTCGATTGAAATAAAATGTATTGGACTCAAATCATAACCAAGGCGATCACACTAAATGAATTGGTCATTATATTTTTCTTTACACAATCGATGCCATAATGATTATTTTCAACTCTCTGGGAGATACGAGTTAATATCGTATTGATTTTAGTTTGTGCTAGGCACACACCAGTGTCTTAACAAACAGATAATATCTCACATATATATGTAAGAGCCGCTACATATTTCTGTTCATGTTTTTTGACCGTTTAAACTTTTTTTTATCTCCACATAAACAGAAAATGACAAATGAAATGACGAATAATTTTTGGTGTCATATAAATGAATATTTTATATAAAAACTAGCGGACCCGGCGAACTTTGTCTCGCCCCAATTAAATGCCTTCAGATAAACTCTGTAGAGAGTGGTATGATAAACAAAGTTTTTGGATTCTTGACGGACAGCCGTGTACCGTTGCACAATTTCGGGTTATTCAGATTCCGCAATATGATTATGATCAATACCACCTTCATCTGTATATTTTGCGTCACATTAAGCGAGTTGAAAAATTCGGTTGGATTGTTGGTGGCTTCATCCTCGTCGGTCAAGCTGCCAACATATTTGTACGAATGCAGTTCTCCAGCGTTTTGACTTTCTAAAATGAAATTCAAGCTATCGATGTATTTATTCGTCGCTGCTAGTACATACCCGTAAATTAATCGGGTATAGTCTGACTAACTATTGCACGACATTTACGTCATCTAAGATTTGATCGTCTAATAGGGGTCGTTAGCCAAGCAAATAACTCTCCCTGAAAAAGTACAAAGCCGTTACTGAATGGATACCCGCAATCCAATTAGATAACCTAATTTTTTACACGTAAACTCATTTTCTGAAAAAATTATCAAATTGATAAGTATTGCATAGGATATCAATACATATTTTTATCTAAATATTATTTATCTCGCTAAATACTCCAACTTACTTTTTTCCGAAATTTTCTCGTTCAAAACCATAAAATCATGCGAAAGAATCTTCTATTTTTCCATACGAAAAAATTCCAGACAAAAAGGCTATTTTTCCAACTTCCCGACTGTTCCGAAGGATTTTCTCAAAATTTAAAGTAATTACGAAAAATTTAAAAAAAAATTGAGCAAAATGGGCTTTTAACACCATTTTTATACATATAGATTTCACAATAATCCGAAACTTTCCAAGCATCACAACGAATTCGAAAAGTCATTTCGGTATGATTATCCGAAATTTTTCACATTTAAATCATCCAAAATTTTCAAATCATACGATAATATGCAAGATTTTGCCAAAAAAATTAAAATTTTTCGAGTTTTTTCGGAATTTACCGAGTTTCCACCTAGAATTTTCCTATTTTTTTATTCGGAATAATTATCCGAAATTTGTCACAGTTATATCGTCCTAAATTATCATTTCATACGACAAAATGCAAAATTTCGTCGAAAAAAAAATAAATAAAATTTTTTAAATTTTTCCGGAATTTTCTGAATGTTCCAACTAAAATTTTATATTCTTTCAATCGAAAAGCCATTACGGAACAATTGCACACAAAATTTTATACACAAATTCAATTTGCGATGCAAAATGTTTCTGAAAAAATCCAAATTTTTCGAGTTATCCACCTAGAATTTTTCTATTTTTCCATTCGGAAAGTAATTTCGGAATAATTATCTGAAATTTTTCACTGTTACATCGTCCAAAATTACCTAAACATACGATAAAATGCAAAATTTTGTCGAAAAAAGAGAATTTCGTCGAAAAAATAAATAATATTTTTCCGGAATTTTGAGAATTT
This sequence comes from Muscina levida, assembly GCA_964034835.1. Lineage (NCBI taxonomy): Eukaryota > Metazoa > Arthropoda > Insecta > Diptera > Muscidae > Muscina > Muscina levida. Next base: position 40,347 of record CAXIUB010000345.1, on the reverse strand, counting down.
CCCAAAAAAAAAATTTTATTTTTCCATTCGAAAAGCCATTCGTAAAAATTGCACACACAATTCTATACAAAAAAGCAATTTTTGATTTTTTAAATTTTCCGACTTTTCCGGAGGATTTTCCGCAGGATTTTCCGGAAATTTTCTTTCACATAAACCTTTTCCTGGCAATCACGAACAACTGAAATTTTTTTTTACCAAAATCGATGAATTACTATAAATTTTTTACACCATTTTTTTACACATAGATATTTTACAACAATCCGAAATTTTTCAGCAATAAACCGAAATTTGCACATTTAGGTCGTCTGAAATCATCAAATCAATCTTTCGATTTTTTTCTGGAATTTTTCGAGTTTCTAGAATTTTTCTATTTTTCCATTCGAAAAGTCATAATTGTTCGAAATTATTCACATTTACATCGCCCAAAATTACCTAAACATACGATAAAATTCAAAATTTTGTAGAAAAAGAGAATTTTTTTTGGCATTTTCCATAATTTTCTAACCAAAATTTTCTATTTTTCCATTCGAAAACCGAAAAAAATTTAGTTTGTGATTTTCCTCAAACCAGGCGATGAAATGCAAAATTTTACCGAAAAATTTCAACCGAGAATTTATCTACTTTTCCATTCGGAAAGTCATTTCGGAATAATTATCCAAAATTTTTCGCAGTTACATCGTTCAAAACTATCAAATCATACGACAAAAAGCAAAATTTCGTCGAATTTTCCAATAATTTTTTTTTATTTTTCCATTCGAAATCATTTGTAACACTTGCACACAAAATTCAAAAAGCAATTTTCGGTTTTTCCAATTTTCCGGCTCTTCCGGAGAATGTTCCTAACATTTTCTTTTACATAAACCTTCTCCTGGCAATTACCGACAACTGAAAAAAAGGAAAATCGGTCCAGCCGTTCTCAATTGATGAATTACTATACATTTTTGCCACCATTTTTATACCATCACCCTTAGGGATGAGGGTATATATCATTTGATACGAAAACCAGTACAGAAATTTCAGTCAGGTAAACTGACTGATAAATACCATCACCCAAAATAAGATATTGTTGAAGTCTTGAGTTATTGAAATGAATAGATTTTTATTTTAGGTGCCGGTTTGGAATTTATGTGAGAAATATTAATTTTTCAAAAAAATTTAATTTTGATAGGGGGTATCACAAGAGGTGAACCGATACAGTCCTTATTCATTCCTAACTCAAATTTTCATACGTACAACTTACGAATAATTTGACTGAATTCAGTGCACTTACAAAAAAAGATATGTATGTAAGACTATAGGGGTGAGTTCGGTCCTTTGTGTGGGACGTACCAGAAGGGATGTGTCAAATAGTTAGGTTTTCTGAGGTTTCGCCTCCTATCACAATATAAATTAACCCACTAATTTTCATTACCCCTCAAATGTCCGTTTGGAAGTTATGGGAGAATTATTAATTTTCCAAAAATAGGTAATTTTGTATGGGAGGTACCAGAAGGGGTGTGTCAAATAGTTAGGTTTTCTAGGGTTTTGCCTCCTTTAATAACATAAATTAATCGACCAATTTTCATTACCCCCCAAGAGTCCGTTTGGAAGTTATAGGAGAAATATTAATTTTCCAAAAATAGGTAATTTTGTATGGGAGGTACCAGAGGGCGTGAACTGATATAGTCCATATTCATACCTGAGTCTAATTTTCATAAGCAAACATCATACGCAAAATTTGAGTGATCTCAGTTTACTTACAAAAAAGATATGTATGTAAAACTATAAGGGTCAATTCGGTCATTTGTATGGGAGGTACCAGAAGGGGTGTGTCAAATAGTTATGCTCTCTGAGGTTTCGCCTCCTATCACAACATTAATTTATCGACCAATGTTCATAACCCCCCAAGTGACTGTTTTGAAGTTATTGGAGAAATATATAATTTCCAAAAATAGGTCATTTTGTATGGGAGGTACCAGAATGCGTGAACCGATATAGTCCATATTCATACCTTAGTCTAATATTTACAAGCAAACATCATACGCAAAATTTGAGTGATCTCAGTTTACTTGCAAAAAAGATATGTAGGTAAAACTATAAGGGTCAATTCGGTCATTTGTATGGGAGGTACCAGAATGGGTGGGGCACAGGTTTCGGTTTTCCTAGGGTTTGTCTACTTTTGCAAGATAAATAAACTGACCAAATTCAAACATCGTCCGGTTGTCCGTTTAGAAGTTATGGAAGAAATATTAATTTTCCAAAAATAGGTAATTTTGTATGGGAGGTACCAGAAGGGGTGGGGCTATTTTGCCCATTTACAATCCCATAAGTTCGTTTTTAAAAATATTGATACTGGTAAATTTTCATACCGATCCGTTAAGGTTTACTGGAGTTATCCTGCTGACCAGCCATCCAGCCAGCCAGCCAGCCTGCCAGCCAGCCAGCCAGCCAGCCAGACAGACAGACGGACATAGCTCATTCTTCTTAAAAAGTTCTGAAACGAATTTGGTCTTAAGATACTTGGGGTCTAACTAGTCTCCTTTAATGCGTTACACTTTTTTTCGTATCAAATGATATATACCCTCATCCCTAAGGGTGATGGTATAAAAAGTGTAACGCATTAAAGGAGACGAGTTAGACCCCAAGTGTCTTAAGACCAAATTCGTTTCAGGACTTTTTAAGACGATTGAGCTATGTCCGTCTGTCTGGCTGGCTGGCTGGATGGCTGCTCAGCAGGATAACTTGAGTAAACCTTAACGGATCAGTATGAAAATTTACCAGAAAATGGGCAGAATAGCCCCACCCCTTCTGGTACCTCCCATACAAAATTACCTATATTTGGATAATTTACATTTCTTTCATAACTTCCCAACGGACGATCGTAGGATATTTAAATTTGGTCAGTTTATTTATCTTGCAAAAGCAGACAAACACTACGAGAACCAAAACCTTTGCCATACCCCTTCTGGTATCTCCCATACAAAGGACCTAATTGACCCTCATAGTTTTACATACATATCTTTTTAGTAACTGAACTGAATTTACTTAAATTTTGCATTTGATGTTTGCATATGCAAACTGGACTCAGCAATGAATATGAACTATATCGGTTCACGCCTTCTGGTATCTCCCATACAAAATGACCATGATAATGACAAATGGTCGGTTAATTTATCTTGCGATAGGAAGCAAAACCTCAGAAAACCTTCCTATTTTGTAAAAATTTTAATGATTTTTCAAGTTTTCGCTGCCTTTAATTAAGTTTTTTTCCGAGTTTCCGTAAAATTTGTTCCGGTTTCAGACTATTACATGAAAGAATAATATGTTACAAAAATTTGTTGCCCTTGGTCATCAAAATTTCAAAATTTTCAAAATACCGCAAATTTCATCATCGTATCTACAGCCATTTCACCCAATCAGTTAGTTAACCAATTTGAAATATACGAAATTGTAATTACAATAGTTCTACTTATATGACCGACATAACAATTGTTTCAGAAGGGGCGTGTCACTGCCCATTTCCCAGCGGGACGTAATTCCCTATGTACCATTTACTTATATAGCAAATCTCATCTTCATACCTTTAATGGCTCGCGATATATGACCGCCTCAAATTTTGGTTTGTGTGGGCTGTGCCACGCCCCTTTGTCAAGGTTTGTTTTCATGTAGCCTATGATAGAGACCCTACGGATAGTACTACACAGTCCAAATTTCATTGCAATCGGTCCATTTGTTTCGCCAAGATAACGATTTTTTAAAATAGGGCGTGGCACCGCCCATTTTTCAGCGAGACGGATTCGTCTTCGTATCAGTAACATATGTAGCAAATCTCATCTACATACCCCTAATGGCTCTTGAGATATGACCGATTGAAATTGAGGCTTGAGTGGGCGGTGCCACGCCCCTTTGTCTAAATATGTTTCCATGTAGCCTATGATGAACGTCCTATGGGCAATATCACACAAAGAAAATATAATTAGAATCGGACCATTTATTTGGCCAATATAACTATTTTTTTAAAACGGGCGTGGCACCGCCCACTTTCCTTAAACAAAATATTTTTTCTTATACGTCCAATATACGTACCACATCTTGACTTCGAACCTATTATGGCTTAAAAGATACATTCATTTAAAAATTCGAGTTGTATGGAGCGGTGCCACGCCCATTTAACCCCTTTGCAGTCCGAATTTCCAAAAATCCCGTCTACGTCATAAAAGGAACATACATTCTAAATTTCACGGTTCTAGCTTTAGCCGTTTGGGCTGGGGAGTGATCAGTCAGTCACCCAAGCCTTTTATATATATAGATTAAAACCAGTACAGAAATTTCAGTCAGGTAAACTGACTGATAAATACCATCACCCAATATAAGATATTGTTGAAGTATTGAGTTTTTGAAATGAATAGATTTTTAATTAAAATAAAATTACTTATGTATATTTTTTCCCCTGCTTGTGGTGCAAAATCGTCCAAAATTTTACTTATTTGTGTAGGGGGTATAGGTGCCGGTTTGGAATTTATGTGAGAAATATTAATTTTTCAAAAAAAAAAATAATTTTGATAGGGGGTTCCACAAGGGGTGAACCGAAACAGTCCCTATTCATTCCTAACTCAAATTTTCATACGTACAACTTACGAATAATTTGACTGAATTCAGTGCACTTACAAAAAAAGATATGTATGTAAGACTATAGGGGTGAGTTCGGTCGTTTGTGTGGGAGGTACCAGAAGGGGTGTATCAAATAGTTAGGTTTTCTGAGGTTTCGCCTCCTATCACAATATAAATTAACCGACTAATTTTCATTACCCCTCAAATGTCCGTTTGGAAGTTATGGGTGAATTATTTATTTTCCAAAAATAGGTAATTTTGTATGGGAGGTACCAGAAGGGGTGACCCGATATAGTCCATATTCGCTCCTGATTCATATTTTCATAAGCGTACAAATTACTCATAATTTGACTGAATTCAGTGTACTTAGAAAAAGATATGATTGTAATACTATGGGGGTGAGTTCGGTCATTTGTATGGGAGGTACCAGAAGGGGTGCGTCAAATAGTTAGGTTTTCTAGGGTTTTGCCTCCTATAATAACATAATTTATTCGACCAATTTTCATTACCCCCCAAGAGTCCGTTTGGAAGTTATAGGAGAAATATTAATTTTCGAAAAATAGGTAATTTTGTATGGGAGGTACCAGAAGGCGTGAACCGATATAGTCCACATTCATACCTGAGTCTAATATTTATATGCAAACATCATACGCAAAATTTGAGTGATCTCAGTTTACTTGCAAAAAAGATATGTATGTAAAACTATAAGGGTCAATTCGGTCATTTGTATGGGAGGTACCAGAATGGTTGGGGCAAAGGTTTCGGTTTTCTTAGGGTTTGTCTACTTTTGCAAGATAAATAAACTGACCAAATTCAAACATCCTCCGGTTGTCCGTTTGGAAGTTATGGAAGAAATATTAAGTTTCCAAAAATAGGTAATTTTGTATGGGAGGTACCAGAAGGGGTGGGGCTATTCAGACCATTTACAATCCCATAAGTTCGTTTTAAAAAATATTGATACTGGTAAATTTTCATACCGATCCGTTAAGGTTTACTCGAGTTATCCTGCTGACCAGCCATCCAGCCAGCCAGCCAGCCAGCCAGCCAGCCTGCCAGCCAGCCAGCCAGCCAGCCAGCCAGACAGACGGACATAGCTCATTCTTCTTAAAAAGTTCTGAAACGAATTTGGTCTTAAGATACTTGGGGTCTAACTCGTCTCCTTTAATGCGTTACACTTTTTTTCGTATCAAATGATATATACCCTCATCCCTAAGGGTGATGGTATAAAAATGGGCGCAAAAGTGGCCGTGGTCAAAAAAAAAGTACCCTATAAGTTATACCAGAGTCCCAGTTAGATGCTGTGAAAATTTCAGGAAGATCGGTCGAGAGGTTTGGTCTCCTATAAGGCACAAACAAACAAACAAATAAATAAACAAACACACATTCAATTTTATATATATTAGAGTATCCAATCGATTAATCGTTGTTCGATTAATCGAAGAACTTTTTTCGAATAATTTTTCGATTAAGAAAAAATAGTAAATTTCGATTAACGAATAATCGAACAATTTAAACCGATTAATCGATTTAAATTATTTTTTAATAAATTTTTCTTTCGTTATATTAATGTAATATAAATGTAACAGATGATGATATTGTGTTGGAAGAAGAAGAGGAAATAATTGATATCAATGAAAATAATCTTTTACTGCAATTGAAAGATACTATAAAAAGTATTTAAAATTTAAAAAAAATCGAATGTAAACTGTAATGTAAATGATGATTTTCTGTATCTAGATCAGTGAACGGCAGCCTAATACAACCACAATATGAGTTTGTGTTGGTGAGTTGCTCTCTTCCCCCTCTCACTGTAGTAAAGGAAATTGTTATATAGTTTTTTCATAACTATAAACAAAATTATAATATAAAAATCCAGGATATAATTAAAAAATATTACTGCTGTGCGTGTGTTAACGTACACTAACATATTATAATTCTTTTTACCGAAAAAATGCATTTCTTTTATTGTCGTGCTGATAACAAACGTCGACACAACCGCGTTGAACGAATGCTCAAGCGAGACTCAATGCATTTCTTTGTTTCGTTCAATGTGTGAGAGAATACATGTGTGGCTCTCTCGCTCATGTGGCACTTGGGCTACCTCTCGCGGTTGATTGATCTAGATAAAATAAAACCAGTACAGAAATTTCAGTCAGGTAAACTAACTGATAAATACCATCACCCAATAATAATTCCTATTACAAGATAATTAATTACCAAATTTGATTATCCTCCAAGTGCCGGTTTAGAAATTATGGGAGAAATATTAATTTTCCAAACAAGGTCATTTTGTATGGGAGTTACCAGAGGGTGATCCGGTATAATCCATATTCATTCCTGATTCAAATTATCATAACTGTACAACTTACGCAAAATTCGACTGTATTCACTATACTTACAAAAGTATATGTATTTTAAACTATGGGGGTATGTTCGGTATTTTGTATGGGAGGTACCAGAAGGGGTGCATCAAATAGTTGTGTTTTGTAAGGTTTTGCTTCCTATCACAAGATAAATTAATTGACCAATTTTCATTAGCACCCAAGTGTCCGTTTGGAAATTATGGGATAAATGTTAATTTTTCAAAAATAGGTAATTTTGTATGGGAGGTACCAGAAGGGGTGATCCGATATAATCCGTATTCATTCCTGATTCAAATTTTCATAACTGTACAAGTTACGCCAAATTTGACTGAATTAATTGTACTTACAAAAAAAGATATGTATGTAGGACTATGATGGTGAATTCGGGAATTTGTATGGGAGGTACCAGAAGGGGACCGTCAAATATTAAGGTTTTCTGAGGTTTTGCTTCCTATCGCAAGATAAATTAACCGACCATTTGTCATTGTCCTCCAAGTACCCGTTTGGATGTTATGGGAGAAATATTAAATTTGCAAAAAGTAGGTCATTTTGTATGGGAGGTACCAGAAGGCGTGAACTGATATAGTCCATATTCATACCTGAGTCTAATTTTCTTAAGCAAACATCATACGCAAAATTTGAGTGATCTCAGTTTAGTTACAAAAAAGATATGTATGTAAAACTATGAGGGTCAATTCGGTCATTTGTATGGGTGGTACCAGAAGGGGTGTGTCAAATAGTTAGGCTCTCTGAGGTTTCGCCTCCTATCACAACATTAATTTATCGACCAATGTGCATAACCCCCCAAGTGACTGTTTTGAAGTTATTGGAGAAATATATAATTTCCAAAAATAGGTCATTTGTATGGGAGGTACCAGAATGGGTGAGGCAAAGTTCTCGGTTTTCTTAGGGTTTGTCTACTTTTGCAGGATAAATAAACTGACCAAATTCAAACATCCTCCGGTTGTCCGTTTGGAAGTTATGGAAGAAATATTAATTATCCAAAAATAGGTAATTTTGTATGGGAGGTACCAGAAGGGGTGGGGCTATTCAGCCCATTTACAATCCCATAAGTTCGTTTTGAAAAATATTGATACTGGTAAATTTTCATACCGATCCGTTAAGGTTTACTCGAGTTATCCTGCTGACCAGCCATCCAGCCAGCCAGCCAGCCAGACAGACGGACATAGCTCATTCTTCTTAAAAAGTTCTGAAACGAATTTGGTCTTAAGATACTTGGGGTCTAACTCGTCTCCTTTAATGCGTTACACTTTTTTTCGTATCAAATGATATATACCCTCATCCCTAAGGGTGATGGTATAAAAAGATCAGAAAAACTAGAAAAACTTTTCAATGAAATTCTTTCAGTTTCCCCAACATCTACTTTAAGTGAAAGGGTGTTTTCAAAGTCTAGCTTCATTATTATTTTTTTTTATTAAACGTTTTTGAATTCATGTGAATTATTATTTTATGTTTGTTTATATTTTTTAATATAATTTTTATGTTTTTTTATTAATTTTTCACATAAGGTATACAGATTTACAGAAATTATTCAAGTTATTCGACTTATTCGATTAATCGAATTATTCGAGCAATTTAAAAACCTTAATCGAGCAAATTAAAAATCCCAAAATCGATTAATTTTTTAATCGAACAAAACATAAACCCGATTAATTGGATACTCTAATATATATAGATACAACAAAATGTCTTTGAGATTCTAATAATCGTACTATATGTGACCGTGCATGTTCAGACAACACTAATTTCTATTGGGTAAAGACGACCGACTTTCTATGGTACAGACTACGAAAATTTGGATTCCAAGTCCGTAGAAAAAAACAGATTACCGAAGTTCCGATACTATTCAAAGTGAGTGTTAGACGACCTAAGTCTCGGTCGACTTTGTGCGATGCATGCAACCAAACTTTCTGTGGGCTAAGACAAGTGAAGTCATTAATCTCCCTGTTGGTACTGAAGAGCTAATTTACTGTATCATATCATCTTATTAGATGATTGATTTTTGACCAAATTTCTTGTGGGTGTAGTGAACATGGGACCGGCCGTGTCATAGTGGTTAGAAAACGCGACTACCATGCGGGAGATCACAGGTTCAACTCCTGGCTCCAGTCATCTTAAAAAAAAGAAGGAAAAATAATTTCTTTCATTGTCGGCTCCCCTCAAATGTTGATAGCAACGATAGCAACTTCGCAGTATTAATGTCGAGTCAATCGGCGTGTCTAGTAAGAGCTTCTCAAACAGTGACGTTCGCATTCGTCGATAAACAAGTAGGTGCCGTTAGTTGTGAATCTAAAAATAGAAAGCGTGTTAATTCCCAACAACGCGAGAAGCTATCCCATACCTCATTCATGGGGTGTAAAGGGAAATTAAGTAAATTTAAGTAATGGATATGTGTCCAAAGAAAATTTTGCGGTCTACTTCCAATTAAGGTCGGTTATTAATTTCTCCGAGTGTGGTGCAAATTTGTTAAAAAATTGTGCCCCAAACTAAGAAATGAAAAAAAGGCCCAAACAAATCTCAGAATTAGTCAACCGTTTTCCTTAGATGACTGAAGTCTGTATAACTTAAGTTCCTGTGAAGCACCAACTGCCGAAAACCTTGTTGACTAGAGGAGGACAAGATCAGTCTCAGGTGTAAATTACTGATTTTCTGCAGCATAAACATAATCAAACTTCTAGTGGGTTCAAAAGATCTGATGTCCCTATAATGCACAAAAACAAAACTCCTTTCGGTTCACGTGACTTATTACCTTAGGATAATAATTACCGAAGTTCATAAAAAGTTGGTGCGACAAAAGTCCCTGCAGTGTATTGCCGATCGAAATATCTACGGTGAACAGACGATTGAACCCCCTATATGATACAAACAATAGAAATACCTTTGGGATTAAAACGACCGAATTATTGTGGAGTAAAGCGACAAGTTTTGAAGAATTAAGTTACTTAATGTTACTAATAACCAGATGTGTTCGAAAAACTCAATATTCTGGTGCGACTAAACTACTGAATTTGTTGGGTTGAAAAGACTGAAGTCCCTGTGAGGTAACGACGTCTCAATGTCCAAAATCCCATACAGCTATAAACGTACCGAACCGCATGTAGAGAAAGTCTATCCTGGAAACGATTAAATATTGAAATCATTGTGGGGTACAGACGACATCCGTCTGAGTGGGATATAGATGTCCGTAATCCTTGATGTAAATAGATCGCTTAAGTCTACCCGTAGCAACCACATGACGAATGTCTCTGACGGCGAAAGACACTTTTGATATCCCACAGGAGTTCAGGTGATCATCCAAACTTCCTGGCCTAAAAAAAAACAATTCGAAATTCATGGAAAGTTGCTACTGTCATTTGTCCTTATTATAGAAACATAGCACAATGAAACTTTTATACCCGTGTCTGGTAACATTATATCGATTGTAAAAAATATTAACATTATGTTATGTTATGTTATTTTTGTCATGTATTCTTTACCAGTCACATAATATTTATACTTCTGACCATGTCAAAATATTCTTTGACAAAAATGCTTGATAGAACGGAAACTCGTGCACATTTATCAAGCATCAGTGTCAGTTTGTGGACCAAACCTTGGTTAAAGTTATATGTAACGGAAGAATTTTCACATTGTGCTAAATAAAACGAAAATACGAAGAATAGACAACGATGACAAAAACGGAAGTAAAATGAAAATAAAATGGCAAGGAAAAAAATTGTGCCATAGAATAAGATAATTTATAATCATATTATAGTATCCAAAGAACGTTCGTTTCTCTCAAAGAGTTTAGTTTATTCACCATTCATTGCCATAGTCCTCCAATTATCATTTTCATTGTAGATATTGCTTAAGAAAAGGAAACTTAAAACTGAATTATACTAGTTTTCGTGACAATGAAATTTCAACTGAGCGAGAATAATTTTAAGAAATTAAGGGGGTACATATATGGGTCGCCTTCTATAAATTGAAAATGAAACTAAAAAGTATCAGGAAGAAGAAACTGTAAAAAGAACAATTAAAGAAGAGAATGTGCATATTGTCTAGGGTAATAAATTTAATGAACTTCTTGAGTGTCATTTATTAGAGAAAATTTCTCAATACTATGTACTACCATAAAATTTACATTCATAAAGTTCATAAGTTACACAAAAATTTATAAAATTAGAAAAATTCATAAAAATCAATAAATTTTGTAAAATATTCATAAAAAGAAACAAATAAAAACCAAACGTATATTTAACAAAATTATTAGCTAAAAAATTTATATTCACTTTCATATCCCATTTCCTGCATTCAAGTTTTTCACCATTTCGTTAAAGAATTTTTATCGTTCGATTAGTTTTAAACAATTTGTTGCATTTGTTGCATTTTTTATTCTCTATGCACTCTTAGTGAAATGTTTCACTTTTATTACTATTTCATTACGAGATACTTCACATTCTTTAATCGCTGCAATTAACCGAAGGACAACTACAAAGCAACAAAAATATTTCAATATCATAAAACTTTGCAAGAATATTTCCACCAACAAAGGCGTTGCATTAAAACCTTGGAAAGTTGAGTAGGTAGGGGGCTAAGGCTGCACAAGTTGCTGGTAATTGTGTTGCAGACTACTGAGTAGGTAGGGGGCTTAGGCTGCACAAGTTGCTGGTAATTGTGTTGCAGACTACTGATTTCATTTTATGTAGAAAGTGTAATTGTTGGCTATTGTTGTCTTTATTTGTAGCAACTGTAGAACAGTTTGCTCTCAAAATTGTTGTTAATTGTGAAACATTTGCTGTGCTTTGTTGTTAAATGTTTTTGCAAGTTATGGATGTTTGTGAAGGTATTACAGGTCGATGAAGGAAATGAAGATTGTGGCGAAAGATAATAACGTTAGGAAGCTTTTATCACATAACTAACGTTTTCATCATATCTACTATATGACAGCCTTAATGTGTATAGAAGTAGCCACAACGACTATATGTATGATTTGCCTCTCCCAGTTAAGGTCAAGTTTTGGAAATTCTGGATATTATTTAAAATAAATAATAAGTGCCTGCGGATTTTTAAAACTGTTGCCTTATTACATATAAACAAGAAGTGAAGATATATTAGACGTATATGTAATGGGAAGGTTTACAAATTCCTGAATAGCACATTTTTGTTAATACTAAACTTTACGTATTTTAAAAATCTATTGATGTTTATGAATTTTATGAGTTTCATAAGTTTTATGAATTTCATAAGTTTTATGAATTTTATGATTTTTATGAATTTTATGAATTTTATGAATTTTATGAATTTTACGAATTTTATGAATTTTATCAATTTTATGAATTTTATGAATTTTATAAATTTTATGAATTTTATGAATTTTATGAATTTTATGACTTTTATGAATTTTATGAATTTTATGAATTTTATGACTTTTATGAATTTTATGAATTTTATGAATTTTATGAATTTTATGAATTTTATGAATTTTATGAATTTTATGAATTTTATGAATTTTATGAATTTTATAAATTTTATGAATTTTATAAATTTTATGAATTTTATGAATTTTATGAATTTTATGAATTTTATGAATTTTATGAATTTTATGAATTTTATGAATTTTATGAATTTTATGAATTTTATGAATTTTATGAATTTTATGAATTTTATGAATTTTATGAATTTTATGAATTTTATGAATTTTATGAATTTTATGAATTTTATGAATTTTATGAATTTTATGAATTTTATGAATTTTATGAATTTTATGAATTTTATGAATTTTATGAATTTTATGAATTTTATGAATTTTATGAATTTTATGAATTTTATGAATTTTATGAATTTTATGAATTTTATGAATTTTATGAATTTTATGAATTTTATGAATTTTATGAATTTTATGAATTTTATGAATTTTATGAATTTTATGAATTTTATGAATATTATGAATTTTATGAATTTTATGAATTTTATGAATTTTATGAATTTTATGAATTTTATGAATTTTATGAATTTTATGAAATTTATGAATTTTATGAATTTTATGAATTTTATGAATTTTATGAATTTTATGAATTTTATGAATTTTATGAATTTTATGAATTTTATGAATTTTATGAATTTTATGAATTTTATGAATTTTATGAATTTTATGAATTTTATGAATTTTATGAATTTTATGAATTTTATGAATTTTATGAATTTTATGAATTTTATGAATTTTATGAATTTTATGAATTTTATGAATTTTATGAATTTTATGAATTTTATGAATTTTATGAATTTTATGAATTTTATGAATTTTATGAATTTTATGAATTTTATGAATTTTATGAATTTTATGAATTTTATGAATTTTATGAATTTTATGAATTTTATGAATTTTATGAATTTTATGAATTTTATGAATTTTATGAATTTTATGAATTTTATGAATTTTATGAATTTTATGAATTTTATGAATTTTATAATTTTATGAATTTTATGAATTTTATGAATTTTATGAATTTTATGAATATTATGAATTTTATGAATTTTATGAATTTTATGAATTTTATGAATTTTATGAATTTTATGAATTTTATGAATTTTATGAATTTTATGAATTTTATGAATTTTATGAATTTTATGAATTTTATGAATTTTATGAATTTTATGAATTTTATGAATTTTATGAATTTTATGAATTTTATGAATTTTATGAATTTTATGAATTTTATGAATTTTATGAATTTTATCAATTTTATAATTTAATGAATTTTATGAATTTTATGAATTTTATGAATATTATGAATTTTATGAATTTTATGAATTTTATGAATTTTATGAATTTTATGAATTTTATGAATATTATGAATATTATGAATTTTATGAATTTTATGAATTTTATGAATTTTATGAATTTTATGAATTTTATGAATTTTATGAATTTTATGCATTTTATGAATTTTATGAATTTTATGAATATTATGAATATTATGAATTTTATGAATTTTATGAATTTTATGAATTTTATGAATTTTATGAATTTTATGAATTTTATGAATTTTATGAATTTTATGAATTTTATGAATTTTATGAATTTTATGAATTTTATGAATTTTATGAATTTTATGAATTTTATGAATTTTATGCATTTTATGAATTTTATGAATTTTATGAATTTTATGAATTTTATGAATTTTATGAATTTTATGAATTTTATGAATTTTATGAATATTATGAATTTTATGAATTTTATAAATTTTATAAATTTTATGAATTTTATGAATTTTATGAATTTTATGAATTTTATGAATTTTATGAATTTTATGAATTTTATGAATTTTATGAATTTTATGAATTTTATGAATTTTATGAATTTTATGAATATTATGAATTTTATGAATTTTATGAATTTTATGAATTTTATGAATTTTATGAATTTTATGAATTTTATGAATTTTATGAATTTTATGAATTTTATGAATTTTATGAATTTTATGAATTTTATGAATTTTATGAATTTTATGAATTTTATGAATATTATGAATTTTATGAATTTTATGAATTTTATGAATTTTATGAATTTTATGAATTTTATGAATTTTATGAATTTTATGAATTTTATGAATTTTATGAATTTTATGAATTTTATGAATTTTATGAATTTTATGAATTTTATGAATTTTATGAATTTTATGAATTTTATGAATTTTATGAATTTTATGAATTTTATGAATTTTATGAATTTTATGAATATTATGAATTTTATGAATTTTATGAATTTTATGAATTTTATGAATTTTATGAATTTTATGAATTTTATGAATTTTATGAATTTTATGAATTTTATGAATTTTATGAATTTTATGAATTTTATGAATTTTATGAATTTTATGAATATTATGAATATTATGAATTTTATGAGTTTTATGAATTTTATGAATTTTATGAATTTTATGAATTTTATGAATTTTATGAATTTTATGAATTTTATGAATTTTATGAATTTTATGAATTTTATGAATTTTATGAATTTTATGAATTTTATGAATTATATGAATTTTATAAATTTTATAAATTTTATGAATTTTATGAATTTTATGAATTTTATGAATTTTATGAATTTTATGAATTTTATGAATTTTATGAATTTTATGAATTTTATGAATTTTATGAATTTTATGAATTTTATGAATTTTATGAATTTTATGAATTTTATGAATTTTATGAATTTTATGAATTTTATGAATTTTATGAATTTTATGAATTTTATGAATTTTATGAATTTTATGAATTTTATGAATTTTATGAATTTTATGAATTTTATGAATTTTATGAATTTTATGAATTTTATGAATTTTATGAATTTTATGAATTTTATGAATTTTATGAATTTTATGAATATTATGAATTTTATGAATTTTATGAATTTTATGAATTTTATGAATTTTATGAATTTTATGAATTTTATGAATTTTATGAATTTTATGAATTTTATGAATTTTATGAATTTTATGAATTTTATGAATTTTATGAATTTTATGAATTTTATGAATTTTATGAATTTTATGAATTTTATGAATTTTATGAATTTTATAAATTTTATGAATTTTATGAATTTTATGCATTTTATGAATTTTATGAATTTTATGAATTTTATGAATTTTATGAATTTTATGAATTTTATGAATTTTATGAATTTTATGAATTTTATGAATTTTATGAATTTTATGAATTTTATGAATTTTATGAATTTTATGAATTTTATGAATTTTATGAATTTTATGAATTTTATGAATTTTATGAATTTTATGAATTTTATGAATTTTATGAATTTTATGAATTTTATGAATTTTATGAATTTTATGAATTTTATGAATTTTATGAATTTTATGAATTTTATGAATTTTATGAATTTTATGAATTTTATGAATTTTATGAATTTTATGAATTTTATGAATTTTATGAATTTTATGAATTTTATGAATTTTATGAATTTTATGAATTTTATGAATTTTATGAATTTTATGAATTTTATGAATTTTATGAATTTTATGAATTTTATGAATTTTATGAATTTTATGAATTTTATGAATTTTATGAATTTTATGAATTTTATGAATTTTATGAATTTTATGAATTTTATGAATTTTATGAATTTTATGAATTTTATGAATTTTATGAATATTATGAATTTTATGAATTTTATGAATTTTATGAATTTTATGAATTTTATGAATTTTATGAATTTTATGAATTTTATGAATTTTATGAATTTTATGAATTTTATGAATTTTATGAATTTTATGAATTTTATGAATTTTATGAATTTTATGAATTTTATGAATTTTATGAATATTATGAATTTTATGAATTTTATGAATTTTATGAATTTTATGAATTTTATGAATTTTATGAATTATATGAATTTTATAAATTTTATAAATTTTATGAATTTTATGAATTTTATGAATTTTATGAATTTTATGAATTTTATGAATTTTATGAATTTTATGAATTTTATGAATTTTATGAATTTTATGAATTTTATGAATTTTATGAATTTTATGAATTTTATGAATTTTATGAATTTTATGAATTTTATGAATTTTATGAATTTTATGAATTTTATGAATTTTATGAATTTTATGAATTTTATGAATTTTATGAATTTTATGAATTTTATGAATTTTATGAATTTTATGAATTTTATGAATTTTATGAATTTTATGAATTTTATGAATTTTATGAATTTTATGAATTTTATGAATATTATGAATTTTATGAATTTTATGAATTTTATGAATTTTATGAATTTTATGAATTTTATGAATTTTATGAGTTTCATAAGTTTTATGAATTTCATAAGTTTTATGAATTTTATGAATTTTATGAATTTTATGAATTTTATGAATTTTATGAATTTTATGAATTTTATGAATTTTATGAATTTTATGAATTTTATGAATATTATGAATATTATGAATTTTATGAATTTTATGAATTTTATGAATTTTATGAATTTTATGAATTTTATGAATTTTATGAATTTTATGAATTTTATGAATTTTATGAATTTTATGAATTTTATGAATTTTATGAATTTTATGAATTTTATGAATTTTATGAATTTTATGAATATTATGAATTTTATGAATTTTATGAATTTTATGAATTTTATGAATTTTATGAATTTTATGAATTATATGAATTTTATAAATTTTATAAATTTTATGAATTTTATGAATTTTATGAATTTTATGAATTTTATGAATTTTATGAATTTTATGAATTTTATGAATTTTATGAATTTTATGAATTTTATGAATTTTATGAATTTTATGAATTTTATGAATTTTATGAATTTTATGAATTTTATGAATTTTATGAATTTTATGAATTTTATGAATTTTATGAATTTTATGAATTTTATGAATTTTATGAATTTTATGAATTTTATGAATTTTATGAATTTTATGAATTTTATGAATTTTATGAATTTTATGAATTTTATGAATTTTATGAATTTTATGAATTTTATGAATTTTATGAATTTTATGAATTTTATGAATTTTATGAATTTTATGAATTTTATGAATTTTATGAATTTTATGAATTTTATGAATTTTATGAATTTTATGAATTTTATGAATTTTATGAATTTTATGAATTTTATGAATTTTATGAGTTTCATAAGTTTTATGAATTTCATAAGTTTTATGAATTTTATGAATTTTATGAATTTTATGAATTTTATGAATTTTATGAATTTTATGAATTTTATGAATTTTATGAATTTTATGAATATTATGAATTTTATGAATTTTATGAATTTATGAATTTTATGAATTTTATGAATTTTATGAATTTTATGAATTTTATGAATTTTATGAATTTTATGAATTTTATGAATATTATGAATTTTATGAATTTTATGAATTTTATGAATTTTATGAATTTTATGAATTTTATGAATTTTATGAATTTTATGAATTTTATGAATTTTATGAATTTTATGAATTTTATGAATTTTATGAATTTTATGAATTTTATGAATTTTATGAATTTTATGAATTTTATGAATTTTATGAATTTTATGAATTTTATGAATATTATGAATTTTATGAATTTTATGAATTTTATGAATTTTATGAATTTTATGAATTTTATGAATTTTATGAATTTTATGAATTTTATGAATTTTATGAATTTTATGAATTTTATGAATTTTATGAATTTTATGAATTTTATGAATTTTATGAATTTTATGAATTTTATGAATTTTATGAATTTTATGAATTTTATGAATTTTATGAATTTTATGAATTTTATGAATTTTATGAATTTTATGAATTTTATGAATTTTATGAATTTTATGAATATTATGAATTTTATGAATTTTATGAATTTTATGAATTTTATGAATTTTATGAATTTTATGAATTTTATGAATTTTATGAATTTTATGAATTTTATGAATTTTATGAATTTTATGAATTTTATGAATTTTATGAATTTTATGAATTTTATGAATTTTATGAATTTTATGAATTTTATGAATTTTATGAATTTTATGAATTTTATGAATTTTATGAATATTATGAATTTTATGAATTTTATGAATTTTATGAATTTTATGAATTTTATGAATTTTATGAATTTTATGAATTTTATGAATTTTATGAATTTTATGAATTTTATGAATTTTATGAATTTTATGAATTTTATGAATTTTATGAATTTTATGAATTTTATGAATTTTATGAATTTTATGAATTTTATGAATATTATGAATTTTATGAATTTTATGAATTTTATGAATTTTATGAATTTTATGAATTTTATGAATTTTATGAATTTTATGAATTTTATGAATATTATGAATTTTATGAATTTTATGAATTTTATGAATTTTATGAATTTTATGAATTTTATGAATTTTATGAATTTTATGAATTTTATGAATTTTATGAATTTTATGAATTTTATGAATTTTATGAATTTTATGAATTTTATGAATTTTATGAATTTTATGAATTTTATGAATTTTATGAATTTTATGAATTTTATGAATTTTATGAATTTTATGAATATTATGAATTTTATGAATTTTATGAATTTTATGAATTTTATGAATTTTATGAATTTTATGAATATTATGAATTTTATGAATTTTATGAATTTTATGAATTTTATGAATTTTATGAATTTTATGAATTTTATGAATTTTATGAATTTTATGAATTTTATGAATTTTATGAATTTTATGAATTTTATGAATTTTATGAATTTTATGAATATTATGAATTTTATGAATTTTATGAATTTTATGAATGGCTATTTAACTTTTTTTTTTAAATTATGATCATCAATCATCTCTCATGGTACCGTATACAAAATAATTTTCCAATTTTTATTTGTTGTAATTATTTTTCTGTAATTTACTATTTTGTTTTATAAACATTTACAAATGGCCCAGGGGCAAAGTAATCCATGTTAAATAAATTGAAAAGTACTCTCACTTAAACAAAACATTTTTAAATATTGAGCATTGACGTAAATATATAAAAACCAGTACAGAAATTTCAGTCAGGTAAACTGACTGATAAATACCATCACCCAATATAAGATATTGTTGAAGTCTTGAGTTATTGAAATTAATAGATTTTTAATTCAAATAAAATTACTTATGTATATTTTTTCTCCTGCTTGTGGTGCAAAATCGTCCACAACTTTACTTGTTTGTGTAGGGGGTATAGGTGCCGGTTTGGAATTTATGTGAGAAATATTTTATGAATTTTATGAATTTTATGAATTTTATGAATTTTATGAATATTATGAATTTTATGAATTTTATGAATTTTATGAATTTTATGAATTTTATGAATTTTATGAATTTTATGAATTTTATGAATTTTATGAATTTTATGAATTTTATGAATTTTATGAATTTTATGAATTTTATGAATTTTATGAATTTTATGAATTTTATGAATTTTATGAATTTTATGAATTTTATGAATTTTATGAATATTATGAATTTTATGAATTTTATGAATTTTATGAATTTTATGAATTTTATGAATTTTATGAATTTTATGAATTTTATGAATTTTATGAATATTATGAATTTTATGAATTTTATGAATTTTATGAATTTTATGAATTTTATGAATTTTATGAATTTTATGAATTTTATGAATTTTATGAATTTTATGAATTTTATGAATTTTATGAATTTTATGAATTTTATGAATTTTATGAATTTTATGAATTTTATGAATTTTATGAATTTTATGAATTTTATGAATTTTATGAATTTTATGAATTTTATGAATTTTATGAATTTTATGAATTTTATGAATATTATGAATTTTATGAATTTTATGAATTTTATGAATTTTATGAATTTTATGAATTTTATGAATATTATGAATTTTATGAATTTTATGAATTTTATGAATTTTATGAATTTTATGAATTTTATGAATTTTATGAATTTTATGAATTTTATGAATTTTATGAATTTTATGAATTTTATGAATTTTATGAATTTTATGAATTTTATGAATATTATGAATTTTATGAATTTTATGAATTTTATGAATGGCTATTTAACTTTTTTTTTTTTAAATTATGATCATCAATCATCTCTCATGGTACCGTATACAAAATAATTTTCCAATTTTTATTTGTTGTAATTATTTTTCTGTAATTTACTATTTTGTTTTATAAACATTTACAAATGGCCCAGGGGCAAAGTAATCCATGTTAAATAAATTGAAAAGTACTCTCACTTAAACAAAACATTTTTAAATATTGAGCATTGACGTAAATATATAAAAACCAGTACAGAAATTTCAGTCAGGTAAACTGACTGATAAATACCATCACCCAATATAAGATATTGTTGAAGTCTTGAGTTATTGAAATTAATAGATTTTTAATTCAAATAAAATTACTTATGTATATTTTTTCTCCTGCTTGTGGTGCAAAATCGTCCACAACTTTACTTGTTTGTGTAGGGGGTATAGGTGCCGGTTTGGAATTTATGTGAGAAATATTAATTTTCAAAAAAATTAATTTTGATAGGGGGTACCACAAGGGGTGAACCTTATTCATTCCTAACTCAAATTTTCATACGTACAACTTACGAATAATTTGACTGAATTCAGTGCACTTACAAAAAAAGATATGTAAGTAAGACTGAAGGGGTGAGTTCGTGGGAGGTACCAGAAGGGGTGTGTCAAATAGTTAGGTTTTCTGAGGTTTCGCCTCCTATCACAATATAAATTAACCGACTAATTTTCATTACCCCTCAAATGTCCGTTTGGAAATTATGGGTGAATTATTAATTTTCCAAAAATAGGTTATTTTGTATGGGAGGTACCAGAAGGGGTGACCCGATATAGTCCATATTCACTCCTGATTCAAATTTTCATAACTGTACAAGTTACGCCAAATTTGACTGAATTAATTGTACTTACAAAAAAAGATATGTATGTAGGACTATGATGGTGAATTCGGGAATTTGTATGGGAGGTACCAGAAGGGGACCGTCAAATATTAAGGTTTTCTGAGGTTTTGCTTCCTATCGCAAGATAAATTAACCGACCATTTGTCATTGTCCTCCAAGTACCCGTTTGGATGTTATGGGAGAAATATTAAATTTGCAAAAAGTAGGTCATTTTGTATGGGAGGTACCAGAAGGCGTGAACTGATATAGTCCATATTCATACCTGAGTCTAATTTTCTTAAGCAAACATCATACGCAAAATTTGAGTGATCTCAGTTTAGTTACAAAAAAGATATGTATGTAAAACTATAAGGGTCAATTCGGTCATTTGTATGGGTGGTACCAGAAGGGGTGTGTCAAATAGTTAGGCTCTCTGAGGTTTCGCCTCCTATCACAACATTAATTTATCGACCAATGTGCATAACCCCCCAAGTGACTGTTTTGAAGTTATTGGAGAAATATATTTATTTATTTATTTATTTATTTATTTCATATATATTTTACAAATTTAATTTATAAAGGAGAAATATATAATTTCCAAAAATAGGTCATTTTGTATGGGAGGTACCAGAAGGCGTGAACCGATATAGTCCATATTCATACCTGAGTCTAACATTTATAAGCAAACATCATACGCAAAATTTGAGTGATCTCAGTTTACTTGCAAAAAAGATATGTATGTAAAACTATAAGGGTCAATTCGGTCATTTGTATGGGAGGTACCAGAATGGGTGGGGCAAAGGTTTCGGTTTTCTTAGGGTTTGTCTACTTTTGCAAGATAAATAAACTGACCAAATTCAAACATCCTCCGGGTGTCCGTTTGCAAGTTATGGAAGAAATATTAATTTTCCAAAAATAGTTAATTTTGTATGGGAGGTACCAGAAGGGGTGGGGCTATTCAGCCCATTTACAATCCCATAAGTTCGTTTTGAAAAATATTGATACTGGTAAATTTTCATACCGATCCGTTAAGGTTTACTCGAGTTATCCTGCTGACCAGCCATCCAGCCAGCCAGCCAGCCAGCCAGCCAGACAGACGGACATAGCTCATTCTTCTTAAAAAGTTTTGAAACGAATTTGGTCTTAAGATACTTGGGGTCTAACTCGTCTCCTTTAATGCGTTACACTTTTTATACCATCACCCTTAGGGATGAGGGTATATATCATTTGATACGAAAAAAAGTGTAACGCATTAAAGGAGACGAGTTAGACCCCAAGTATCTTAAGACCAAATTCGTTTGGATTGTAAATGGGCTGAATAGCCCCACCCCTTCTGGTACCTCCCATACAAAATTACCTATTTTTGGAAAATTAATATTTCTTCCATAACTTGCAAACGGACAACCGGAGGATGTTTGAATTTGGTCAGTTTATTTATCTTGCAAAAGTAGACAAACCCTAAGAAAACCGAAACCTTTGCCCCACCCATTCTGGTACCTCCCATACAAATGACCGAATTGACCCTTATAGTTTTACATACATATCTTTTTTGCAAGTAAACTGAGATCACTCAAATTTTGCGTATGATGTTTGCTTATAAATATTAGACTCAGGTATGAATATGGACTATATCGGTTCACGCCTTCTGGTACCTCCCATACAAAATGACCTATTTTTGGAAATTATATATTTCTCCTTTATAAATTAAATTTGTAAAATATATATGAAATAAATAAATAAATAAATAAATAAATATATTTCTCCAATAACTTCAAAACAGTCACTTGGGGGGTTATGCACATTGGTCGATAAATTAATGTTGTGATAGGAGGCGAAACCTCAGAGAGCCTAACTATTTGACACACCCCTTCTGGTACCACCCATACAAATGACCGAATTGACCCTTATAGTTTTACATACATATCTTTTTTGTAACTAAACTGAGATCACTCAAATTTTGCGTATGATGTTTGCTTAAGAAAATTAGACTCAGGTATGAATATGGACTATATCGGTTCACGCCTTCTGGTACCTCCCATACAAAATGACCTATTTTTGGAAAATTTATATTTCACCCATAACTTCCAAACGGACTCTTGGGGGGTAATGAAAATTGGTCGATTAATTTATGTTATTATAGGAGGCAAAACCCTAGAAAACCTAACTATTTGACACACCCCTTCTGGTACCTCCCATACAAATGACCGAACTCACCCCCATAGTATTACAAACATATCTTTTTTCTAAGTACACTGAATTCAGTCAAATTATGAGTAATTTGTACGCTAATGAAAATATGAATCAGGAGTGAATATGGACTATATCGGGTCACCCCTTCTGGTACCTCCCATACAAAATTACCTATTTTTGGAAAATTAATAATTCTCCCATAACTTCCAAACGGACATTTGAGGGGTAATGAAAATTAGTCGGTTAATTTATATTGTGATAGGAGGCGAAACCCCAGAAAATCTAACTATTTGAAACACCCCTTCTGGTACCTCCCACACAAAGGACCAAACTCACACCTATAGTCTTACATACATATCTTTTTTTGTAGGTGCACTGAATTCAGTCAAATTATTCGTAAGTTGTACGTATGCAAATTTGAGTCAGGAATGACTGTATCGGTTCACCCCTTGTGGTACCCCCTATCAAAATTAATTTTTTTTGAAAAATTAATATTTCTCACATAAATTTCAAACCGGCACCTATACCCCCTACACAAATAAGTAAAGTTGTGGACGATTTTGCACCACAAGCAGGGGAAAAAATATACATAAGTAATTTTATTTGAATTAAAAATCTATTCATTTCAATAACTCAAGACTTCAACAATATCTTATAATGGGTGATGGTATTTATCAGTCAGTTTACCTGACTGAAATTTCTGTACTGGTTTTCGTATCAAATGATATATACCCTCATCCCTAAGGGTGATGGTATAAAAAGTAGATGCGACAAAAGTCCCTGCAGTGTATCGCCGATCGAAATATCTACGGTGGCCAGACGATTGAACTCCCTATATGATACAGACAATAGAAATGCCTTTGAGATTCAAACGACCGTAATATTGTGGAGTAAAGACTACGAGTTTTGAAAATTTTAGTCATTATAAGTTACTAATGACCAAACTTCTGATGTTTTCGAAAGACTCAATACCCTGGTGCCATTAAACTACTGAATTTGTTGGGTTCAAAAGACTGAAGTCCCTGTGAGGTACCGATGTCCTAATTTCAAAAATCCCATACAGTTATAAACGTATGGAACTGCATTTTGATAAAAAAGTTACTGGCAATTAAATCTCTGTATGATACCAAATCCAGAAGACCAACATGTCTCGAAGTCTGTACGGGGAAACTAATAAATATTGAAATCATTGTGAAGTGCAGACGACATCCGTCTGATTGGGATATAGATTAAGCCGGGTCGATCTATATGGAGAAAAAAAAATATATGAATGTTACCGCCTTATATGAAAAATTAAGTAAAAACAATTTCGGGGGAGCGAAAATTTTTTTTCTGTGGTCGCAACAAAAACGCCGGATTCGGGGTTTTTACCATAACATGGTTATTTGTATACCGATTGTCAAGATCTATGCATCGTTGAAAAGGTATTAGCCTCAGCTTTGTTAGTGTGTTAAAGACTTTTAACTACGACGCCAGCTTCCAGCGGTTATTATCATTGTATTCTTAAAAACCACCCTAAGCATATAATTTTTTGATGTTGATTTAAAGGCCTTGAAAAACTATTGACGATTTTAGAAAAAACCGTTAACTTTTATTCATAAACAAAAAAGTTATATTGATTTAAAAAGTCAGCACATGTGATAATGCGAAATATACAGTTGTTTATTTTTATTACATTCGTTTGTTATAAAACGTGTACAATTGAAAAATAAATAAAGTTCAAACAAATAAAAATCAATATTCGAAAATACCAAATAATCGGAATACTATCTAACTGAAGAACTTCCAAAGATATTTTTAGCGACCAATGTAAATAAAGTATGATGACGCTTAATGCCATATCGGATCATGAGGAAATCTTTGGTTGAGCAAATAAAACTTATTATACAAATCTACTTCGAACTATCATATGTACTAAAATGTTAAATCAATATAACTTTTTTGTTTATGAAGAAAATGTAACGTTTATTTCGCAATTATTTTATAGTTTCTACAGGGCTTCAAATCTGCATCAGAAAATTTTATGATTAGGGGGGTTTTTAAGGATACAATGTTGAGAACCACTGGAATATGACGTCATAGTTTTAAGTAACTATATTAATAACAAAGCTCTTGTTGATCCATTTTCAACGATATATAAAACTTAAGAATCGGACAGCGAATAACAAAGTTATGGACAAAACCTTAAAACCGGCGTTTTTGCCACGCCCACAAAAATAAAAATTATACACCGAATTTGTTTTTATAAGACTGTTCATATAAGGCGGTAACATTCATATATTTTTTTTTCTCCATATAGATCGACCCGGCTTAATGTACACTGCTGATAGTTTACTGAATCTACTCTACTATCCCATAAGCAAAGGTGACACCGATATTTTGTATTCGTCTTGTAGTACGTCTTGTATTCCCATCAGAAAATCAACGATCTTGAAGTCTCCTGTTAACTGCTTGTTGTATATTTTAATGTACACAGTACAAATTTTTAGAATTAGGTCAATATTGGGTCAAAATCAAGAGATATTCCATTTTTGAGTTTGTATTATCCCGCAAGCGATTTTGTTGTTTTAGAGCAAATACATCAAAATGTCTTTTGAAATGAATTAAGCTTTTGTTTTCTTTTAGAAATTCAAGTCTTATGATGATGGGTTTCCACCTTCTGGCTATCAAAATTCTGGTATTTTTAATATGTTGTACTTTTTAATTTTAATACATTTTATGATTTTTTTTGTAATATATTTAGAATTAAATCAATGTTTTTGGGTTGGAATCGGTTGGGAATCAGAAAATAGATGGCTATCATTGTTAAAGTTAATTATCGACAAATAAATAATGTTATTACAAAAGAGTTTTTGCAGTCTTTTTATATAAATAGTATAAAAATAGCTTGCGAGATAAAACAAACTTAAAGTGGAATATCTCTTAAATTTGACATAATCTTTTAAAACGGAGTATACCCCTGTGGTCTACGGCCCAAAATTATGTTGGGGTGACTCGGCGATTTTCTGTGTCATTTTGACGTACTTACAGTGTTATTAACGATCGGGACATTTGGGTGGATGAGCGAGAAGAGTGACGGTGACGATGATCTATCGCTCATCTTTTATGTTTTATGTACTTATATTTTGTAAGTTAAAATACGTAAAATTGTTAGTATGTATGTTACAGTGTATCGTATCATTAATGTGTTACAGGATTCCTGAAGATGATCCTCGAAGAGGATCGAAATATCGAATAAAAATAATATAATATATGGAAAAACATGACCTCGAGCTTGATTATTTGAAAATATTATCAGAAGAGTTAAATTTATGTTAAACCAGTCCTTAGTGGAACGTGACGTCACTGAAATACACTTTCCAGATCAATTGGATAATCACAGAGTTAAACGTTTTGAATGTAACTGTTTTACTAATTTGTGCAACCGCGCGTTGCTCTTAAAATCGAAAAGAACAAGTACTTTTGTATATATGTATTTTTTGCGATTTCAATAGTTTTATTTTTGTTTGCCTTCCGAACAGCTGTTTTTGCTAAAAGAGTGTTAAACAAAACTTTTTTTGAGACGACATAAATTGTACTTATTATGTAGATTCTAGTGGAAATGACATAAAGTGTTTTAGAATTCGGTCAAGCTATGAAATTAGGGTTAATCCTGTTTCGAAACTTTACATTTTCAAAAAAATCGGATTAGGTCTTTTTGCCAAATCTAGTTTATGTCAGAATAACATTTTTGGTATGGGATATGAAAATAGCGTTTCTCGAAATAAATGAATAACTTAACCATTTGTTTACAGATTTTTTCCAAGTGACAAGTTATCTATATAAAGGTATATATCGTTAGAGAGGTCTAAGATTCTTCTGTCCAAACCCGTTAAGAAATCAAAATCGGTTAAGAACTGACTAAGTTATAAGCTCATAAGAAAGGAAAGATCCGAAAAAACCGGTTTCTGAACCGTAAGCCAAAATTTTGAGGCTGTTAGGCATCTTTGTACTCGACCAGACCTACAACATGCACTAGGTCACTCCCGAGTTCCATATGACTGTCACATAGTGTTATCATTGTTAACGCAATTAAAATAAAACAAATTTTTTAAAACAAAATCATGGGGTTTTTACAAAGAACTTTTGCCTACGGAGTTTTTTGCCTATTATTTTGGCGTAAGAGGGTCATTGATCTTTTTTTACTCCCGCCCCGTATTCTGCACTTTTACCACCGTTTCTACGGGTTTTCTACAGTGCATACTTTCTAAAAACCGAAATTCGTTGGATTTTCTGGTAAACGGAGAGCCGGATTTCAGTTTTTGAATACTCTACAAAGACTTAGTATAATTTTCAGACACGGTTGAGGACATTTATTAGAGAACGATTTTCGAGCATAAAAATTTAAAATGTGGACAATTTATCTTTATTATACCATAATTAGTGGCACCTTACCTGGTTTACAGCTGATTTAAAATAATTAACAAAGATATAAATTTGTTCCTTTTAATTATGTATACTATTTTATAACAGTTGACCAAAATTCCAAAAAAAAAATTAGATTTACCATTTCTTCCTTTTATTTAAGTATTGCCGATTCTTTTTTTATATACAGTCGAATTTCTCTATAACGAACTTCTCTAAAGCGATTTTCTTTTATAACGATTTTTTTAAAACACTGCATTTTCCTAACTTTTTAAAGAGGTAAAAACCTCTTTATAACGAATATTCTCTATAACGTAGAAATCGGTGATCCCCATTGACTATATTATAGACAAGTTCGAGTGTAATTAATATACGGGGATGTCTTAAAAGTTAACAACACTATTATAGCATCTATTATTTACCATTTTTTGTTCTTACAATATTTTGTAAGATCAAATAAATGTTTGCCAAAAAAAATATGAAAATATATGCTCGTTAGGGGTCACACATTGAGCATATTTTTATTTGAAGGCAAATAATTTTGTTTGTCCAACATCAGCTGTTTTGTTGTTTGCCACCAACAATAATTTGTGGTCAGACTGCGGCAAAAAAATCTGACGTTTTTCGCCAAATATTTGCATAATCTGACCGTACCTTAATTATAATATGGTTCAATTTCACCTCGTTTTCCAATCATTTTTTTTTTTCTTTTGGGAATTCACTCTATATTACTTTGCGAATAATGTGTGTCATTGTACCTAAGGCCAGGTCGATTTGTAAGAAAAAAAATTTGTCGATATTATGCCATCGATGTTTCGATAGCTTTTGTCATAAGGGGAAAAAGTTCCACTACGACGTATTAAAAAAATCATTTTTGAAGCGCCCAAATTTAAATTTGTTGACTTTCTCTGAACTTTAATTTTGAAATTTTTTTAGTATGTAATAAAAAAAAACGACTGATTTTTTATAAATATTGACTTTGTACTGTGAAATTGGACGCAAAAAACTATGGCATAGTAGTTTTTCCAAAAAATGTTTCTGTTGGCTTTTTAGACAAGTTTTTGTCGAAAAATCGTTTTATTTCGATTTGTTACTCTTTAAGTTTTTTAATTTACGATTTGATTTAAGTGGGTATTTGCATTCTGCGATATAATATAAAGGTTATATTTAAAAAAAATAAAACAAGCCGATTTTTTATGATAATGTTTTCTTTTGATATGTTGTAGTTTAACTTTTTTTAACCATGCCAAAAGCTATCGAAAAATCGATGGCACAATACCGATTGCTAAATCGACCCAACCTATTGTATGTACAGTTTGTTTTCTTTCGCAGTTTATTATTTACTTTCTTCTAACAAGTGTATTGTTGCCTTACAAAAATATCCAGATATGAGCAGATCAGTGGTAAATATGATACAAAATTTAATTTTATCGGTCATCAGTGTACTAGAAATTAATAAGAACATTCTCAATAAGGTTCTTCAATATTTCCTGAGCTTGGTATCAAATTATGAATAACATATTATTACTACCTAGCTCGGTAAACGTTGTTGTGCCTAAAAATTATTTGTCACGTGAGTTCGAACAAGGAATACTTTAAATCTCGACAACAGGGCAACCTTTTTTGGTCCACAGTTTACTCTCTTTCAAGCTGAAACCAATCATAGAACCGAAGATTATTGGAGATTATATAAAAACATTTTTTAATTTTTCAAGTAGAAATCACAAATGGCCATTTTTTAGCCACCATCTGTCTCTTAGTGGAGACGAGGAAATCAGAACTTGTTATACCTTTAAAATAATACTGAGTATTTAAAATGATATAAATAATATACAGAAGAACACAATACACATAGGTGTTCCGATCCCAAAGTACCCTTAAATGTACAATAACCATTAAAACATTTAGTCGAAACCTGCGACCTTTTTTATGTATTCTTCTTAACTCGAGAAAATAATATAAACAAAAAATGAGCATACCTTGTCGTAAAATCTTTTTATCAAAAGATTTTTTTTCGGTATTGGCAAAGCTGATGTTCCGTTCGGCAAAGTTAAATTGCATGAAATGGGTTCCTGGTTCGGACGACGAAACAAGTCTCCCAGTGCGATGTATTCAGTAATGCTTGGTAGCGCTGGCAGCCCAGACGTGCTGGCATTCTTCCAATTCGCAGCTGTGGTAATGACATTTTTCTATGCCATCAACAGGCAAAATGAGACAGTGCAGAAACTACGAGCTCCATTAAGCCGCCCTTTAAAGGCGAAGCCTGCGAAATAATACCCGGAAAGCACTTGTTTCTATGTCTGACATGTCATAGAGGTGCCAGTAGAGGATTATTGGATTGGATTGAAGGAGTTTTTTTTTCATAAAAAAACATTTGTCCGCAAATTTTGGTTCAGCAGTTAACATTTTGTCTAATTTCAATAATGTAGAAAATATTTAGAAAAAAATCTTCTATATATATAAAAAATTGTTGCAAGTGTGTTGTGACTTTATAACTCACGAACTGCTGAACCGATTTGCATAAATTTTTTTGTATGCGTTTATGAGGCGCCCCTGTTGGTTTATATTTGCAATTCGGTCCAATTGGACAAAGGGGAAAGCTTAATTTAGTGCAGAAAACTTAAATTTTGATAGAAGTGTCTTAAAGCTGAAGTCTGTACGCTTTCAATAATCATGGGGCAACGAACGTCACTTCTAAAAGAAGCGCAAAACGGAGTAAATAAACGAAAAATCCTTTTATCTTAAAAAAAGTATCAGCTAGGATTTTGATTCATGTGGATTTTTAATGTACAATTGACCCCCAACAAAACCCCATTTACCGTTTTTGTTGTCATTCAGGCGAGGTGTGTGAAGTGTAATAGACTTTCATTGAGACTTTCTTTGAAAAATCACTATGTAAAGACTACACAAGAACAACGTTTACAAATTGCGTTCTGTTTGCCCTTTGTGAAGTTTATGGTGCATATACTCATCCATCTGAGCAGCTAATAGAAGCCATCGACGCTGTAGACGTAAGTGTGACAGGGGACTCGAATTTATCGAACTGACGCCGTTCTCAGCAACTCGGTCTCTGCAAATGCTGAGGAAAGATCTTGGCCTATATTCATATATCCAACTGGTAGAAGAACTAAAACCAGCGGAACATCAATTGATTTTTTTTATTTATCATGCCATTGCACATTACTTGATGGAGAAATGGTTCCAACACGACGGCGTAAAATGCCATACAGCGCGTGAGATCATCACTTTGTAAAGCCAAACGTTGGTGACCGAATTATCTTATAGAATGGTAATACGAGTTCAATACAAAGAAAGTATTCGGAAATATTCTTGATCCATGTGAGAAGAAGACATGGCAAAAGAGGTTTTTATGGCTAAAGGCATGAAGCTTCAAACGAAATTTTCATTTTCGGTCAATAGGCGGAAAAGGCATGTCAAAAGTGTTTTTTTACGCCCAAAGAGATAGTTAGTATACAGACGGTTACCGCTACTACATTGAATTTTAATCTTTAACGGAATGTCTGTTTCCGATTTGTAAAAGATATGACTTTGCTGATGAACTTTTTACTATCTTCATAGAGCCTATGATATTTGGAATTTAAAACAACAACACTTAATTTGTTAACTTTCATGTTAAGAAGTTGCTTGAAATTAGTTACATAAGTTAATAAACTCAACATATCATTATCGAGCTTAAGTACCGTTTTCAAAGTACTTTGTAGACCTAAATGTGAAATGTATTACAAGTTAAAATGCAATAGCGAAGCATTGCCGGGCCCACTAGTAAAGTTATAAAAACTTAACCCAACCTTAAAAAAATCTGAAGTAATAGAGACATGTTTACTAAGCCGGGTCGATCTATATGGAGAAAAAAAAATATATGAATGTTACCGCCTTATATGAACAGTCTTATAAAAACAAATTCGGAGGTGCAACATTTTTATTTTTGTGGGCGTGGCAAAAACGCCGGTTTTGACGTTTTGTCCATAACTTTGTTATTCGCTGTCCGATTCTTAAGTTTTATATATCGTTGAAGATGGATTAACAAGAGCTTTGTTATTAATATAGTTACTTAAAACTATGACGTCATATTCCAGTGGTTCTCAACATTGTATCCTTAAAAACCCCCCTAATCATAAAATTTGCTGATGCAGATATGAAGCCCTGTATTGCGAAATAAACGTTACATTTTCTTCATAAACAAAAAAGTTATATTGATTTAACATTTTAGTACATATGATAGTTCGAAGTAGATTTGTATAATAAGTTTTATTTGCTCAACCAAAGATTTCCTCATGATCCGATATGGCATTAAGCGTCATCATACTTTATTTACATTGGTCGCTAAAAATATCTTTGGAAGTTCTTCAGTTAGATAGTATTCCGATTATTTGGTATTTTCGAATATTGATTTTTATTTGTTTGAACTTTATTTATTTTTCAATTGTACACGTTTTATAACAAACGAATGTAATAAAAATAAACAAATGTATATTTCGCATAATCACATGTGCTGACTTTTTAAATCAATATAACTTTTTTGTTTACGAATAAAAGTTAACGGTTTTTTCTAAAATCGTTAATAGTTTTTCAAGGCCTTCAAATCTACATCAAAAATTTTATGTTTAGGGGGGTTTTGAAGAATACAATGATGAGAACCGCTGGAAGATGGCGTCGTAGTTAAAAGTCTTTAACACACTAACAAAGCTGCCTAATACCT
The DNA here is from genome assembly GCA_964034835.1 of Muscina levida. Taxonomy (NCBI): domain Eukaryota; kingdom Metazoa; phylum Arthropoda; class Insecta; order Diptera; family Muscidae; genus Muscina; species Muscina levida. The sequence goes on along the minus strand of CAXIUB010000345.1, from coordinate 7,637 downwards.
TTTCAACGATGCATAGATCTTGACAATCGGTATACAAATAACCATGTTATGGTAAAAACCCCGAATCCGGCGTTTTTCCCGCGACCACAGAAAAAAAATTTTCGATCCCCCGAAATTGTTTTTACTTAATTTTTCATATAAGGCGGTAACATTGACAACTTTTTTTTTCGACCCGGCTTAATATAGATGTCCGTAATCCTTGTTGTAAATAGATCGCTTAAATCTCCCAGTAGCAAACAGATGGCGGATGTCCCTGACGGCGGAAGACACTTTTGATACCAGATGCCAGAGGTTATTTTTTAATTAATCCCACAGGAGTTCATGTGCGGATGTCCCTGACGGCGGAAGACACTTTTGATACCAGATGCCAGAGGTTATTTTTTAATTTATTCAGCAGGAGTTTATGTGGGATTCAGAGGATCGACAACAGCGTATGATTTAATGACCGTTTTCTGTGATGGGAGCAGGCGATCAAAATCCCTATTGGAAATAGATGACGGAAGTCCTTCGGTAGTCCTAGACTACCTAAATCCTTGTTTGGTACAGACCACCACGGCCGTCGCTGTGAATTCTGATGTCTGTGGTTCTTGGGAAATAGACGACAGAAGTCTTCTTGGGAAAGTATGAGCGAAATCCCTGTAACAATGAAAAGATTAAAGTATAAGTGGAAAATCCAGCATCGAAGTGCTTTTCGGAGGCGGTTAACCGAAATCAGCTTAGCTTATAGATAAGGGAAGTCGCAGTGGAGTTTATACGGCAAAATAACTGTGAGTTCTATATGGCTGATGTTTCTGCTGCAGAGACCAATCGGCGACCAGTATCCATGAACAGCCAAAGTCACTATAGCACATGGTTCACTGAAGGCCCACTGAGGGATCGATAACCAAAATAAGTTTATAAAAAAGAAAAATGCTGTGAGCTTTATATGGCTATGGTTCTAATGGCAACTAGATCACCAAGTTCACCACCAAGTAGACATGCAAAGTTCACTTTCAAAATTAAAGATTTCCTCCAAACTCTATGAAAATATGACTGAAAGCCGTAGGGAAACTTCGTCGCCTAAGAAAATATAATCCGTATAAGAGGTCCCTTTAGTGAAGTGTCCTCAGGGAAAATTGCTAATGGTATGTATAACTAATTTGTTTTAATCATAGAGACATAACACAATGCAACTGTTATACATGTGTCTGGTACCATTATGTCGAATGTAAAGATTATAAATTTATTGAAGTATTAATGATGTGATAGTAGGAATTTGTAACCATATATGGCCTTAATGGCTCGGTTATTAAAAATTGTATTAATAAATATAAAAAAAATATAATAAAAATATTATGTTTGTGAAATTTAAATATTTTTTATTCTACCATAAATTTTTCTATTCGCTTCCTATGTTATTCTTGTCAGGTATTTTCTTTACCGGTCACATAATATTTATACTTTGCAAAATATCCTTTGACAAAAAATGCTTGATAGAACGGAAACTCGTGCACATTTATCAAGCATCAGTGTCAGTTTGTGGACCAAACCTTGGTTAAAGTTATATGGAACAAAAGAATTTTCACATTGTGCAAAATAAACTGATGCTTGCTAAATAAAACGAAAATACGAAGAATAGATAACTATGACACAAGCGGCAGTAAAATGAAAATAAAATAACATGGTGCGAAACGATGCCATAGAATAAGAAAATTTGTAATCATATTAGAGTATCCAAAGAACGTTCGTTTCTCTCAAAGAGTTGTTTTAGTTTCTTCGCCATTCAATGTCATATTTTTTTTATTATATTTTTCATTGTTGATTTTGCTTAAGCAAGAGGGAACATTATACTGAAATGTAGTTTTCTTGACAATGCAATTTCAATTGAGCGAAAATAATATCAAAAAATAAAGGGGGTATATGTTTCGCCTTCTATAAATTAAAAATAATATTGAAAAGGGTCATGAAGAAGAACAATTAAAGGAGAAAATGTGCGGATTGTCTAGGGTAAAAAATTTAAAGAACTTCTTGAGTGTCATTCATTAGCGAACTAGAGGAAAATTTCTCATTGGTATGGACGGTTATAAAATGTATATTCATAAAGTTCCTAAGTTACACAAAACTTATAATAATTCAGAAAACTTAACTTAATTTCCCTTTGCACCCCATGAATGAGGTATGGGATAGCTTCTTGCGTTGTTGTGGATTAACACGCTTTCTATTTTTAGATTCACAACTAACGGCACCTACTTGTTTATCGACGAATGCGAACGTCACTGTTTGAGAAGCTCTTGCTAGACACGCCAATTGACTCGACGCTTAATACTGCGATATTGCAGTCAACAACATTCGAGGGGAGCTGACAATGAAAGAAACAATTTTTTAAGATGACTGGAGCCAGGTTTGAACCTGCGATCTCCTGCATGGTAGTCGCGTGTTCTAACCACTATGCCACGGCCGGTCTCAATAATAATAATTCATAAAATTTATAAAATCAATAAAATTTATAAATTGCAAAAATATACCGAAAAATATTTAATAAATTTGTTGATTAAAAATTTCCATCTACTTCCTTATCCCATCTTCTGCATTCGAGTTTTTCATCATTTTGCTAAAATAGTTTAAAGTTTGTTGCATTTTACGTATTTTCTTATTCTCTAACACACTTAGTAAAATGTTTCCACTTTTATTACCATTTCATTATGAGATTTTTCACATTCTTGAATCGCTGCTATTAACCGAATGACAACAAAAAAGGAACAAAAATATTTCAATATCATAAAAGTTCGCAAGAATATTTCCACCAACAAAGGCGTTGCATAAAAACATTGGAAAGTTGTGTCTACTGCGGAGGTGAGGGTTAATGTTGCACAAGTTGCTAGTAATTGTGTTGCAGACTATGATAATGTTGCTGATTTCATTTCATGTTGAAAGTGTAATTGTTGACTATTGTTGTCTTTATTTGTAACATAAGGGCAGAACAGTTTGCCATCATAATTGTTGTTAATTGTTTAACTTTTTCTGTGCTTTGTTGTTGGATATTTTAGCAAGTGATGACTGGCATATCGCAAGAGTTAGAGGGGAATTGTGTAAACAATTTAAAAATATTTGCAGGTATTACAGATCGATGAAGGAAATGAAGATTGTGGAGAAAGGTAATTACGTTAGGAAGATTTGATCATATAACTTACGTCTTCACCATGTCTATAGAAAAAGCCAAAATGACTATATGTATGACCTCTCACAGTTAAGGTTAAGTTTTTGAAATTCTGGAGAATATTTAAACTAATTAGTAACTGCTTTGAACCTCCCTGAGGATTTTTAAAGTTGTTGCGTTATTACATATTAACAAGCTGCGACTACACAAATTAGATATATGTAATGAGAAGGTTCAAAAATTACTGAATAAGACCTTTTTATTAAAACTACACTTTACGTATTTTCTGCATTTTATGAATTTTAAGAATTTTATGAATTTAAGAATTTTATAAATTTTATGAATTTTATCAATTTTATCAATTGTATGAATTTTATGAATTTTTTTAAATTTTATGAATTTTTTAAATATTATGAAAATTATGAATCAAATGAATTTTATGAATTTTATAAATTTTATGAATTTTGTGACTTTTATGAATTTTATGAATTTTATAAATTTTATGAATTTTATGAATTTTTGTAAATTTTATGAATTTTATGAATTTTATGAATTTAATGAATTTTAAGAATTTTATGGATTTATGGATTTTATGAATTTAATGAATTTAATGAATTTAATGAATTTTATGAATTTTATGAATTTTATGAATTTTATGAATTTTATGAATTTTATGAATTTTATGAATTTTATGAATTTTATGAATTTTATGAATTTTATGAATTTTATGAATTTTATGAATTGTATGAATTGTATGAATTTTATGAATTTTATGAATTTTATGAATTTTATGAATTTTATGAATTTTATGAATTTTATGAATTTTATGAATTTTATGAATTTTATGAAATTTATGAATTTTATGAATTTTATGAATTTTATGAATTTTATGAATTTTATGAATTTTATGAATTTTATGAATTTTATGAATTTTATGAATTTTATGAATTTTATGAATTTTATGAATTTTATGAATTTTATGAATTTTATGAATTTTATGAATTTTATGAATTTTATGAATTTTATGAATTTTATGAATTTTATGAATTTTATGAATTTTATGAATTTTATGAATTTTATGAATTTTATGAATTTTATGAATTTTATGAATTTTATAAATTTTATGAATTTTATAAATTTTATAAATTTTACGAATTTTATGAATTTTATGAATTTTAAGAATTTTATGGATTTATGGATTTTATGAATTTAATGAATTTAATGAATTTTATGAATTTTATGAATTTTATGAATTTTATGAATTTTATGATTTTTATGAATTTTATGAATTTTATGAATTTTATGAATTTTATGAATTTTATGAATTTTATGAATTTTATGAATTTTATGAATTTTATGAATTTTATGAATTTTATGAATTTTATGAATTTTATGAATTTAATGAATTTTATGAATTTTATGAATTTTATGAATTTTATGAATTTTATGAATTTTATGATTTTTATGAATTTTATGAATTTTATGAATTTTATGAATTTTATGAATTTTATGAATTTTATGAATTTTATGAATTTTATGAATTTTATGAATTTTATGAATTTTATGAATTTTATGAATTTTATGAATTTTATGAATTTTATGAATTTTATGAATTTTATGAATTTTATGAATTTTATGAATTTTATGAATTTTATGAATTTTATGAATTTTATGAATTTTATGAATTTTATGAATTTTATGAATTTTATGAATTTTATGAATTTTATGAATTTTATGAATTTTATGAATTTTATGAATTTTATGGATTTATGGATTTTATGAATTTAATGAATTTAATGAATTTTATGAATTTTATGAATTTTATGAATTTTATGAACTTTATGAATTTTATCAATTTTATGAATTTTATGAATTTTATGAATTTTATGAATTTTATGAATTTTATAAATTTTATGAATTTTATGAATTTTATGAATTTTATGAATTTATGAATTTTATGAATTTTATGAATTTTATAAATTTTATGAATTTTATACACTTTATGAATTTTATCAATTTTATGAATTTTATGAATTTTATGAATTTTATGAATTTTATGAATTTTATGAATTTTATGAATTTTATGAATTTTATGAATTTTATGAATTTAATGAATTTAATGAATTTTATGAATTTTATGAATTTTATGAATTTTATGAACTTTATGAATTTTATCAATTTTATGAATTTTATGAATTTTATGAATTTTATGAATTTTATAAATTTTATGAATTTTATGAATTTTATGAATTTTATGAATTTATGAATTTTATGAATTTTATGAATTTTATAAATTTTATGAATTTTATACACTTTATGAATTTTATCAATTTTATGAATTTTATGAATTTTATGAATTTTATGAATTTTATGAATTTTATGAATTTTATGAATTTTATGAATTTTATGAATTTTATGAATTTTATGAATTTTATGAATTTTATGAATTTTATGAATTTTATGAATTTTATGAATTTTATGAATTTTATGAATTTTATGAATTTTATGAATTTTATGAATTTTATGAATTTTATGAATTTTATGAATTTTATGAATTTTATGAATTTTATGAATTTTATGAATTTTATGAATTTTATGAATTTTATGAATTTTATGAATTTTATGAATTTTATGAATTTTATGAATTTTATGAATTTTATGAATTTTATGAATTTTATGAATTTTATGAATTTTATGAATTTTATGAATTTTATGAATGGCTATTTAACTTTTTTTTTTAAATTATGATCATCAATCATCTCTCATGGTACCGTATACAAAATAATTTTCCAATTTTTATTTGTTGTTTTCCAAACCACAATATTTTTCTGTAATTTGCTATTTTGTTTTATAAACATTTACAAATGGCCCAGGGGCAAAGTAATGCATGTTAAATAAATTGAAAAAAAAAACTCTCACTGAAACAGAACATTTTTAAATATTGAGCATTGACTTATACAGTCATATGTCCACATAAAAAAATTATAATTAAATGGCAAACAGTATTTGTTGTTGTACAAACAGGTGAATACATACCCAACAAAGATTAAAATCCTTGCACCGGAAATGAAAGTGTTCAATTTATATTGTAAAAATTAAAAACAAAGGAAATGTGTTTTATTGATAACTGAATATGTAGGCAAATGGATCTTTTTTGCTTTGTTAGGCTAGATAACAAACATGTGCAATTATTTTTTGCAATTATGTTGCATTACTAATAAAAAGTGTAATACATACATATGCAATTGGAAAAAAAATTCAACAAGACAAACGGGTGGTTGAGGTTTTTTTGCACAGTTGGATGAACTATGTTATACTAGATTATGTTAAGGCTAATTCAATGTTGTCGTATACGAATGAATAGAGCCAATGTAATTGATACATTGTCGAACATGAGCATATGTTGCTAATCATACATTAATCAGTAAAATGTGGTCAGACAAACGAATGTAACATTGTCGGTTTGTAATAAAAATAATTCACACTATACTGTACATTTTCAGACGTTTTATTGTAACAGCATTCATTAATAAACGGAAATAAATTAAAAAAAAAAATTATAATCAATTAGTATTCAGTCGGACATCTTCTTCTAGTCGTATTTGCTTCAGAGCGTATGCTTTATCTGGTCGTTTTGTATGTTCTGTGTGGAATATTTTCGACATCACCACTTGAATGTCTTCCATTCTTTTGAGCAGAAAACTAAACATGTCTTTACTATCTTAACATGGTCTGCAATAGATACACGATATAAATCTCGACGTAATTTAAGTTTCCATTCACAAATAACATTTTAAATCCATCAACGTTATATGCACATATGCGAATACGCACACAAACACACTTTTACTCGTCTTCTCTCCCCCTCTGTTTTCATAATTGTTTTAAAGCATTCACTGGACTTTTCAACTACATCCGATGAATACTACCGGGGCTGTAAACCTCTAATAGATTTGTTGTGTTTTCATCTGGAAGATTTAAAATGTTATGGATTAGGTGCTAATAACAGCAATGTTGCCATGCGCTCGTAAGTATATGGGATGATTGGTAAATTGGAAACAACATTTTTGCATTACATGTCATATGATACAAATTAAATTTGGCATAGTCTTAAACACATTTTTGTTATAAAGACACAGTTTTTGATTTTGTCTCTAACAGTTAAAACATCAAGTGACTTAAGTCAATTTTCTGTTAGAAGAATATAATGATAATGGTTATAAAAATATAAGAATGTGCTTGTCTTTCAACAAGCATCAAAATGTTACAAGGACCCTCACGAATTTCAGGACTCGATACGATAGTATTAACTAATGTAGTTTTGTTTCTCAATCTGAATCACAATAGAAAACCTAATGTAGTTACCTCTGCCAATATAAATACATATATCTGTTACACTGCAAAAGGTGACAATGCTACAAATATATTTTTCATTACATTTAAATACCAGACACTTGAAATTTCCACTCCAGTATACAAATTTTCAGAAAATGTTTCAATA